>JAWZTI010001453.1:0-12960 GCA_039880955.1 Chlamydomonas urium | reverse complement strand
GGGCAGGGGCAGCAAGGAGAGCGTGGTACAGCCGGTGCTAGGTTACCATGCGTCCTACAACGCATCGCTGCAGATGTGTGCCAGTGGCAGTGGTAGGACCACAGGATCAGGAGCATCGGCATAGTGCTTTGCCTTGCCGTTGCTGCCTCTGCAAGGGGGCAGGGGCTGGGAAGGTGACTACTGATCACTCACTCTGACCGAACCTGACCGCAGGTGCAGGTCGCCCCTGCTGACAGCAAGGCCGCAGCCAAGGCCAAGGGCGCCGCTGGCATGGCAGCTGGCTCGGTCAACCTGTCCAGCGCCAGAGCGGTGGGCTGCGTTTGCGACGCAGCGGACGGGGCGGAGCTCGCCCTACCATCGGTTGTTGGTCTGCCTGCGAACCCCCAGGTACCCCCCTTCCTCCACTTGGGTGAGGCTGGGAAGAGGAGGAAAGAACTAGTTCCCTTCGTTTTCCCCCTCTGCCAGGTTTGGTGGCGCCCTGTAACCCCCTCTGTCTGAGAGCAGGGCCATAGTTCTTTTGGCATGGGCTTCTGGTTGGGAAGCAGAGGCATGTGCGGCACGCGGCCGCTGCGGCACTGTACTGGGAAAACATGTTTTCCCTTGGGTGAAGCGCGTTGAGTGACGCTAGGGTCGGCCAGTGCCGGTTCAACCTCTGTGCTCCCCACGTTCCCCACGTCACCTGCTTCTCACAGGAGTGGCCCAAGACGCTGGTGCAGCTGCCAACACACAAGCAGAAGGATTGCCGTACTAGTAAAATGATAATTCCTGCCTGTGTTCCCCACGTCCCCTGCTTCTCACAGGAGTGGCCCAAGACGCTGGTGCAGCTGCCAACACACAAGCAGAAGGACTGCCATACTAGTAAAATGATAATTCCTGCCTGTGTTCCCCACGTCCCCCGCTTCTCACAGGAGTAGCCCAAGGTGCTGGTGCAGCTGCCCACGCACAATCAGGGAGCCCGCCAATTTATAAACCTGTGCTCCTCACATCACTGCGGGCTGTGAAATGGCTTACCCACTCATACACGTCCCCTGCTCCTCACAGGAGTGGCCCAAGGTGCTGGTGCAGCTGCCCATGTACAACGAGGAGGCGCACTGCGCTCTCATCATCCAGCGCTGCTGCAAGATCGTGTGGCCTAAGGAGCGCCTGCTGATCCAGGTGAGCGTGGGCTGGTGTAGGGCAGACGGAAACAAGGTGATGCAGAGATGGGTCCCAACATCTAAAACTACCCTGTGGAACAGCATGGGCATTCCTTGATTCTCCCATCCTCTGACTTTCTCATGTGGGGGAGGGGCGGACAACGACACCTCTTGGCGTCCTCAATCAACTGTCACAGTGAACACGTGAAACATCTGTGTTGGTGCTAGATGGGTGTGGCTCGCCGCCCTGCTTGAACTCAGGTTCTGGACGATTCCACCAAGCAAGAGGTCCGGAGCAAGGTGGACGAGGCGGTGGTGGCTCTGATTGAGGAGGGGCATCCAGTGCAGGTGAGGGGCAGGGTCAAAGTTGGATGAAGCGGTGGTGGCACTGATTGAGGAGGGGCCTCTTTGCAGGGGAGGGGCAGCGCCAAGGGGACCAAAGGTGGATGAAGCGATGGTGGCACTGATTAAAGAGCGGCACCCGGTGCAGGTGAGGGTCAGTGAGGGGAAGGTTCAGCAGCAGCAACAGCACGTCATCTATCGCTCATACCTTATCGCCCCAGCACTCACAAGAGCTGCCTCTGCACGCGCGCACGGCCCACCTTGCAGGTGCTGCGGCGCGACAACCGCCAGGGCTACAAGGCCGGAGCAATGGTGGAGGGGCTCGCGCAGCTGGAGGGGCAAGGCTTTGAGTGAGTCCTATGCGGCCAGTGTACCTGGGCCTCGCTCTTGTTGTGCTTGGTGGGGATGCCTGGTGGCGAAGGCCGCAGAGGGCATTGGCTCCCTGAACTAAAGCCTTGCTTGTCTGGGCGTTCAGAGCCACTGCGCCCTTCATGCCTTGAAAGATAGAGTGCACAAGCAACGAACGACGGGTCAGACCCTCTTCCTTGTCTTTGCCACCCGCAGGTATGCTGCGATCTTTGATGCGGACTTTGAGCCCCCTGTGGATTTCCTCGAGGAGACGATCCCCCACCTGCACACGGACCGCAAGCTGGGCTTTGTGCAGACACGCTGGCTCAACCCCAGCAGCTCCTTCCTCACCTGGGCACAGGCAAGGGGGCTTACATAAGAGGGGCGGGGGGGGGAGATTGTGTATTTGCTTTCAGTACAGAAGGACAGGGTCTGTTGATTGACTGCAAGGTGCTGGCTCAACCCCAGCAGCTCCTTCCTCACCTGGGCACAGGTAAGGCTTGCAAGGAGGGGGAACAGGGAGACCAGAAAGCAAATCTGAACCCTCAGCAGCTTTCTCCCGAGGTTTGTTACCATCTCACCTCCCTCAGCCACACCTCAAACCCTGACCTGCTGAGTTGGTGGCAGCGAGGAGCCCTTACCATCCACTTGGACATGGAGCACCTAGCCGCTGATGTATTTCTGCATCTCTCCTCCCACCTTCCCCCACACTACCCTCACCCGCTGTGCTGCCGACAACAGAAAGTGAACCTGGACTTCCATTTCGACGTGGAGCAGCGCGCCCGCAGCTACCTCGGCTGGTTCTTCAACTTCAACGGCACCGCTGGCGTTTGGAGAATTCATGTGCGGTTGTGCTGGTTAGATGGTTATGGCGCACTTTGCAGTCGGTGGGGGCCACCAAGGCACACAAAGCCCTGATGAGAACAATACAGGAGTGTGTGCTTCGTGGGTACTTGTAACAGGAACTGGAGCGCGTTGTGGACGTGGTCCTCGTGTTATGCACACTTGATTTTGCCCGTACACCATTAAACTGCAGGCCAGCATGGTTGTTCAGGGCTGTTAGAGCGACACTGCGGCATGGGACATGGATCTGCGCCTCTCCCAACCAAACCCCCTTCACCTGCACCACATGTGTACACTTCCCCTCCCCCACAAGTCCTCCTGCAAACGACAGGATTTGTTGACGCCGGCGGATGGGAGAGCGACACTGTGTTGACGCGAATTCCTCTCCCCTTCCCCCACAACCTTTCCCACCACCAACAGGCCATTATTGATGCTGGTGGCTGGGAGAGCGACACTGTGGTGGAAGACATGGACCTGTCGCTGCGCTGCTACCTCAACGGGTGGACCGCGTTGTACCTTAACCATGTGGACAGCCCCAACGAGCTGCCCTGCACCCTGTCATCCTACAAGACCCAGCAGTTCAGGTGAGTGCCAGGGAGAGAATGTCGTGTCAGGCAGTTGAGCATCACCTTCAGGCAAGCTTGCCAAGGTTCTGGCATCAATGGTGTCAAGAACAGGGCTGAGCTCAGCGTCCCACCAACAGCTGGGCCACCGAGGAAGGGACATCAATGCATTGATTGTTAGGGTGCGGCAATTTGGCAGTTTGGCAGTGGCCTTCACAATTTGGGTTTAGGGTTTAGGACGGGCAAATGCTCTTGCCCACAAGTGAGGCGAGGCAAATTCTGCACAAATATCAGTCATACCCGACAAGGTATGGATTGGACCCTTTCACAACTTGTTTGCCTCACGAACACAACCCCTGATCCCTCCTGTCCCCCGCCAACACCATGGCCAGGTGGCTGTCCGGGCCCATGCAGATCCTGGTCAAGTGCTTCATGCTGATCTGGTGCTCCAAGAAGATCAGCTTCTGGAAGCGCCTCAACTGCTACTGGTGCGCAAGAAAAAGGGTAATTAGCAATTCGGTGACTGCCGGTGCTAGTTTTGTTGTAGTGTAGTTGCTCAACAACAAGTTGTTGGTGTTGCACACAAGTGAGAAGAGGGACTGGTCCTGCTGGAAGTTCCTGCGCACTGTGCCATGTTTTCATCCGTTGCAGCACCCCGATTGCTGGCCCCTTTCCTGCCTCCCATCAGAGGCATAGCCGTCCTGCCTCGCCCCCTTCTTTCCCCTTTCCCTGGGCGGCAGGCCCTTCCTGCACTACATCTTGTTTGCAAGTAGACCTTGACCCCTTCGCATCAGACTTGCGCCCATCTGGCCTGCCACCCCCACCCCCCACCCCGCCCCCTGGCCGCAGGTTCTTCCTGCGATACATCCTGTTTGCGACCATCACGCTGGGCGTGGTTAGCGTGCCCCCCGTGGTGCTATGGCTGGACAAGTGGGAGTGGCAGTGGCCACAAATCTTCTTCCTGGTGGCCATCAACTTTGCAATGGCTGTGTACCTGTGAGTCACTCAACAGGCCAGTATGGCTGCTTTGGGTATTTTAAGTTGTTCTGGCAGCTTGGGTGGGACGAAGGATCCCAGATGCAAGGGTCTGCGACAGCACCATTCTCACACAAGTTTGCCCATAGCTTCAGCTGCCCTCGTGCCTGCCGATCTGGCAAGAGCCTGCCTTGTCAAGCAGCCCGAGTTCACATGTCGTACGCTCCCACACTTTTCCACAAATTTCAGCTACATCACGCCCTGGAGCCTGCCCTACCTTCTATTCAGCGTCGCCATCGGATACTTCAAGACATTCGCTATGATCTCAGGCCTCATCGGGGCGGAGAAGAGCAAGAAGTGGAAGGTGAGGGGCCAGGGGCTGGCCGTGGGGGCTCATGGGAACAAGACACACGCAACCCCACTAAAGTGCGCCTGCACCAGCTGCCTCTTCCATCGATTGCCAGTTTAGCTCAGCGCATTCACATGCATGAAGCGGGCACTGTACATGTGATTTGCATGACGTGAGAGTGCAAGAGGACTGCCAGTGGTGACGTTACTAACGTCACGTTACTGACACGCTCCAGTCTCTTGGCACAGGTGATGTATGTGAGGCCTAGCACGTGCTGGCAGGTGCGCCCGCACCCCTATCAGAAAGCGAGGGGCGGCTGTCAAGCATGCCCCTGACACTCCTGATTGCTCAACTGCCCTGTCCACCCCACGTGGGGTACAGGTCACGCAGAAGTACGGCAGCAGCAGCGGCCGCTTCTCCTGGCGCAACATCCACAAGCCTTATACGCTGGAGCTGCTGCTCGGCATCTACTATGGCGGGATGGCCACAGCCTGCTTCCTGGTGGCCAACTGGATGCTGGGCGGCTACTGCGCCATCATGGCCGCCATCTTCCTGGCCATCAGCTTCGGGGACTACATATTCTAAGCGCACATGCATGCGTGTCGGAGGGAAGGCTCTTCACGCAGAGGTTTTGCAGGAGACACGCGGTGCTTTGTGCATTTCGAGAGCAAGCATGCACAGTTGTTGGTAATAAAGGAAGCTTTTTGCAGTCTTTTCTCTGAAATCACTAGGCCGCGGCTGGCATTAATGCTGCGCAGAGTATGTGCAGGCAGCGCCGCCGCCAGCACTCTGCAAATGTATGACGGTCTGGCACGTCGCTTGGCCCATCAGGCAGGTCACTGCGCGTTGATCAGCTCCAGCTGCGGTCAGCCCCAACCGCCACCCCTGCCACGCTTAACTGTGCCGTGCAGAACCGAACGCTATATTCAACGCGCTGCGTGGCCCACGAGCGGCGCTTGTGCAAGGAAAGTCTCGAGTGTTGGTGTGTGGGGGTTAAGTGTGACACGCGCCTCTGTGCGGGCATACTAAGAACTCAGCGCGGGGCAGGGGGCGTCGCACGGGCATGGTCGCCGGCAATGTACTTGACAATCTTACCACAGACGCTGCCGCTGCCTTCCCAGGGCGCGCAGCAGCACCTCTTCCTCAATAGCAATGGAACCTTTCAACTGGCGACCGTGCCCGGCAGCGGCAGCAGCACCTTCGGCGGAGCGCAGGCGGCAGCGGCAGCGGCATCCCAGCCAGGCGCAGCGCGGCTAGCTCCCAGCCAGCTGCTGAGCTCGGCGGGGCCTGGAACGGCGCAGCTGTGCAACGCGACGGCGCTTGGTCCCGGCGGGAGCCTGTTTTCGCTGCACGGTCATGGCTCGGTGCTCGACCAGGCAGGTTCCTTTTGCCACACGCCACGCACACGCAGGCATCTATGTTCCTGCAGCACCACAGCGCGCCCGCGTGAACAGCCGGCAGTCCTGCTGAGCGCGCCAGTGGCTTTGGATATCCTGGGCCGTCCACAAACGCACGCGGCAGCAGCTGGCTTTGACGACGTGTTTTGCCGCTGGACAGCGCAGGAATCCGCCATAACAGCACCCTGCCATGCCCTGCTTCCCCCCTTTGCCGCAGATGCGTATGGAGCCGGCCGCGGCGTTGGCAGGGCACCGCTACATCCTGGACAGGCCGTCGTTGCACGCTAATGAGACGGCAGCCATCCTGCGTGAGTGCCTGGGGGGGAGGTGCCTAGCTGTCCCAAGCAGCGAGCACAATAGCCCGACATGAGCACGACATTACAACCTTTTCTCCTGATTCTTGCGCCCGCAGGCATGGCCGACGCTGCCGACGCCGCGCGCACGCAGCAGGTGAGCGCCGACGAAGAGGTTCTCGACCAGCAGGGGCAGCTTCTTCCAAGATCATCAGTGATGTCTTGCCTGATGACACGCACAGATTACGTGTGCTGACTACGAACCTGTACGATCTGTACTGCACACAGGTCCAGGGCAGCAGGCCGGTGTCAGAACTCCTCCGAGGGCACACACGCGCCACTGCTCTCGGTCAGCTGGATGCAGCAAGTCAGCTGCAGGCAATGACACAGCTGCAGCAGAGCAACGCCCGCATCATCGTGCTGAGAGATAACGGGCAGAACGCAGAGCGCCTGGTTGACGTGCAGGCGCTCCTGAGGGCGCAAGATGCCACCATGCACCCGGGCGTGACAACAAACCAAAGGATGCTCAACGGTATCTGCAGTACTGGACGCGCCCAGGCGCCCCGTGCTGTGCCCAATGGTGCACCTGGCAAGGTGAGCTGCCCTGCTACACCTGTGACTCTGCAGCAAGGGGCAGGACCATGCATAGCCGCAGCCTGGTGGAACCTTGAGCAACATGAGATGGGTGACAGTCATCACACGACGACACTGTTTGCTGCTGTCACACACAAGCATGCCTGTCTAGCCATTCCCGTGTATTGTTGCAATCAATGTGCTGTCTCACTTATGACAACGGTATGTTCTTGCCTGCACAGATCTGTTCCAACTGCGGCACCACCTCCACCCCGCTGTGGCGCAAGGATGGCAGCGTCTATGTATGCAACGCCTGCGGCATCTACCTGCGCAATCATGGCCACCACAAGCCGTACAAGCGCGGCAACGGTCCTCCTGGCAGTGGACCGGGCACAGCGCCTGGCCTGGGCCCTGTCAAGCGTCGGCCATGGGGATCACTGCAGCATGTGCCGCACCCTCCGCATGTGCAGCAGCAGCAACAGCAGCAACAGCAGCAGCAACAGCAGCAGCAACAGCAGCAGCAACAGCAGCAGCGACAGCAGGGCACCAACTCCGCCACAGCTTCCCTCGACACTCTGGTCCCTGGCAATGCCTCTGGAGCCCCTGTTCAGAACGCGGCCGCAGCCAGTGAAGACCCTGCGTCGCCTGCTGTTGCACCCCGCGCCTCGCTGACTGTGGCTCAGGCTGGCCACACCAAGTGCCTGGTGCTTGACGAGAGCCTCCTGGCCCGCTGCAGCTCGCCCAACGGCTCCTGCGCACCTCCAGTTGCAGCTGCAGCTGTTCTTGTGTCTGGCTCGGCACCTGAGCAGGCACACATGGGTGCAGCATCGCCTGCCTCTACGGTCACTGGCGCCCCCCACTCGGGTTGCACTGCCGCCACAACCGGCGTACCGGCCAGCCCTCCACCCTCTGAGGCGATGCAGTCAGCTACCCTCAGCGCAGAGGCCGATGCAGGCGCCAAGTGTGACGCTGCTGTGGTGGTCGAGACCGAGGAAACTGATGTACAGTTGGGGAAGCCGCAGCAGAAGCAGGCTCTGCCCACAGTCTCACACAGCGTGAGCAGCGGCGCCGCTGCCACTCCCGACTGCGGCGACCAGCTGCGCATCCGCAAAGCTGCTGTTGTGCTGGAGCAGCAGAAGCAGCTGCAGGGGGCCATGGACATAGATGGGGCCGACTGCGGCAAACTGTTCCCCAACGCTTCGTCTGCTGACAGCAAGCCTGTGCTGCTCTTCAATGCGGGCAGGGTAACAGGCGGGGTGCGTAGCCACCCTGACACGCCGCCCCGCCAGCCACCCAGCCCACAGCTTGGTAAGCACGACTCCTCCGAGGTGTGCGCTGCTGGCGATGCGTTCTGCTTGGACGCAGAGGCACTCGCTGGCGCAAATGCCGCCACTCGTGCCCCTGCAGCATGCGCCAAGGGTTCTGTAGCTGGCTTTGCAGCTGCTGCTGTGGCTGCCCAGGCCGCGGAGGAGGTGGAGCAGGCAGTGGCAGCCCTGATGCAGCTGAAGGACACGCACGGCGCAGATGGCGGTGACGTCTGTGCAGTGGCGGTGGTGGCAGGCGGCGAGACCCGCGTGGCTCCATGTGGCAGCCACGGTAGCAGCGGCAGCAGGGCGGACAGCAGGGGCAGCCATGGCAGGCGCAGTGAGAGCCCTCGCGGCAGTGGCAGCGGCGTACATGATCCTGTAGTCATTGGTGACACCAATGACGCAGTTGCTGGCGGTTTTCAGGAGATCAAGCCTGTGGCTGCGCTTGGCGTCAGGGCAGACCTGGCGGCTGGCGCCCCCCGCGCGCGTGCTGGTGTCGAGCTTGACTTGTCGAATGTGTGCACTGCTGGGCGCGTGGTCACACCGGCCAGTGGCACCCAGGCGGGCATGTCTGGTGCAGCTGCAAACCAGGCCTTTTCAGGGCGCCGGACGACGCTACCCAAGCGCCGCACCTCGGACCTGTCCGCCAGCAATGGCATCAACGCGGCTAAGCGCCTGCATACCTTGCCTGCCACCGCACAGGGCGGCCACGCTGCCTTAGGTGCTGCCTCGCAGGGTATGCTGCTCAACGCTCTGCAGTCTGGTTCTGCGCTGCACACCATGGGGGGTTCTGGGGTTGGCGTTTCAAGGGTGATGGCGGTTCAAGGGGTGGCAAATTCGACGCTGGTGCTGCTCCCCTCGTCCACTGAGGGCGGGGCGATGCAGGTACTGCAGCTGCCTGCGGGTAGCAAGGCTGTGCAGCTTGGAGCTGGAGTGGCGGCGCAGCTGCCGAACGGTCAGACTGTCCAGCTGATGGGTCAGGGCATGCAGGTTCCTGGCCAGTATGTGCAGCAATGTGGGCTGGGTGCAGGTGCAGGCCTGCAGCAGGTGTGGGCCGACGGCCGGTCTGCAATGGGTGCGGGGCAGGTGCTGCAGTGCGCTGGTGGTGGTAATGCCCCAGCTGCTGCTGCCATGCCTCAGAACTATGTACTGCAGTACAGTTCGGGCGCGGCAGCAGTTGCTGCTGCGCAGCAGCAGCAGGGGGAGCAGGCTAAGCTGTCGTTCAAGGCCGGCTCAATGCTCGCCCACCTGCATGCGATCAATAAAGCCCCGCTCTGGACCCCGCTCTGGAGTTGATCGGCTTGCCTGTATCAGGCCTGTACGAAGCACTTGCCCTTCCCTTGCCCTCATGCCCGCACCTGCCCTAGTGACACCCATTGCAGCTGGTACCTGGGTGCACGCCGCCGCCCGCTGGCGCGCTGCCCGCACCTGCTGGCTGCGGTGGTGTCTGATGCCTGCGCTGCTGCCCCCTGCCCTTGGCACCGGGCTACAGCCAGGCGTAGGCAGTCGCTGAGCAGCACCGCTATTCCCATGCCCCAGACATTCAACAGCCCACGCAGTTGCCGGGTGCTCGTGCGTCATGCTTTGCAGTCACGACTGCATGCAGCTGTTGCACCAGCCCTCTGCACTTGCTGGGTGGCTAGTCTAGACTTGCGCCCACCCACTTGCCGTCAGCCCACGAGCCATGACGCCGGAGCCCTTGCCACAGGAATAAACCCTCCGCCCCAATAATTAAATAAGCTCTCACTCCAACAGCGAAGCTCTGTCTTACAAAACACGTTAACAAAGACAAGGATTTGCGGCTGACTTGTGCTGCATGCTGCGCAGCACCATGGCTGAGGCAACTACAGCCCAGCCAGCTGCGCCCCAAAATAAACTGCTGGGCGACCACGTATTTGGGCCCAAGTATCACCATGCACAATCCTTCGTTGCGGTGATGTCATAAGCATGATGTCCGTGTGGCCTACGGGGTCCAACATTCTGCCGTTCCCTTCTTTACCCCTGCATTCGCGCAGCGGTGCGATTGAGGCATGTCGATTGCGTTTGGTGAAGTGATGTCTTGTCTGCCTTTGCACTTGTGGATCTTTCGTTCTATAGTGCGGCGACAAAAGATAAATAAATTCGGCAACTGGCTTGGCCTTGTGCCGGCCCGAGCCTTTGGGCTGAGCATGGTGGCCCCCTTGGCTTGACAGTATGTAATGTATAAAATAAGCATCAGTATGCCCATGTGCCGACAAGAGGCTGCAGCAGCATATGATGAAGGAAAGTTTGGTGACAGCTTCCAGCCTGCTTGCCAGGTTGGCAAAGCCATCCCACCATGATACAGTTGGACAGGAGAAGAATGAAACGATTGCGCCCGCATGGTGTGAGTGCCCTCCCTCCCTTCGGCAGCAACGTGCGACTCAACATACAATTTGCGCGTGCGCGCTCATCACATTCCCTGCATCTCCATGACTCATGGTGTTGCTGGCGGTTGCAGCCTGCGGTGTGAACGCCATGATTCAGATGCGTTGCTTTAGCCTGTCGAGCTGCCGCAACGGCTTTGGACGGCGCGCCCACGCACGACGGGCAGGCTTTTGGGCCGCTGACAGTAGAAGCTGACTGAGGCTCGATTGATACCATGCAGTCATCACACAAGACGTGAAGGCGCAGTAGAAACATCGTCATTACGGGGTGGCAGCGGCCATGCGTTTTGCGCTTGGCGAACACAAGTTCGTGTCGTGCGACCCTCCGTGCGTGCAAGCAGCAGCCACGCAGCAGCATGGAGCTGCGGTGCGCTTCTGCGCCAGCGCAATCTGGGTCGCCGCATGAGGATGCTGCGCTGCTGGAGGCTGAAGCGGACACGGAGCTGCATGGGCTCATGGCCCGGTACCAGGTGCTGAAGCGCATGATACGCCAGCTGCCGCCTGCCGAAGGGCAGGCCGTCGGGCCAGCAGGTGGGAACGAAAGGAAGTGGTAGTGTTACGGAACAGCAGGCACAAGCACCCGCCCCCATGCAGCATTGCACTACCACCGCCTGGCACGTCCACTGAGCATTGCCACTGTTCTGCCGACATGTCTGCCATGCAGGGCCCTCGGACCGCTTGCAGCAGCAACAGTGCTCCATGGCAGCAGCAGGTGTGAGCATCTGTGATGTAGGGGCTGCAGTAGCTGAGACTCTGGACCTGGCCAGCGCGTTCTTCACGCGCAGAGGCTCAGAAGCTGATGCCCAGCTTCGGGGGATTGCCCGGAACCTCCGCTTTGCCAGCACCAACACCAGCAGCGCCAGCCTGCGCATGGCGGCTGCGGCGCATGCGGACACCACCAGGGCCCATGCGGGCATGGGCACAGCCATGGGCACAGGCAGGGTCGATGAAGCGCTCACGTCAGACCAGCCTTGCAGCTCCCACAGCGATGGAGCTGCCTCGCCGCAGCCCTGGCGCCAGCAAGCACATGGCCAGGAGGGGCAGCAGCAGTGCCGCAACGCAGACTGCTGTCCCTCAGACGTGA
The DNA here is from genome assembly GCA_039880955.1 of Chlamydomonas urium. Classification (NCBI taxonomy): domain Eukaryota; kingdom Viridiplantae; phylum Chlorophyta; class Chlorophyceae; order Chlamydomonadales; family Chlamydomonadaceae; genus Chlamydomonas; species Chlamydomonas urium. Next base: position 1,345 of record JAWZTI010001453.1, on the reverse strand, counting down.
GGGTCTCCACAACCTCTTCAGCGCCGCTGCCGTCCCGCCTGCAGTTTGCATGTACTGCCCCGGCTGATGCTGCTGATTCGCCCCTGCAGCGTCGGTCGAGCAGCAGCTGCAATGGCGGCGGCGCTGGCAGCAGCTGCAGCGGCAGCAGCGCCGCGCCCGAGGCACCTGCAGGTCAGCACTTGCCTGCAGCCGCCGACCTTGCAGGCAGGGTGGCGGAGTCAGCAGCAGCCGCAGATGGATGCACTTTCAGCATGAAACCAACAGCGCCAGCGCAGAGCCCGTTTAGCCATGGGGCGGTGTTGGCTGGTCATGGCGGTGCACATCAGGTCAGTGCATTAGCAGGCGATTCGCCAGGAGCAAGTGAGGGAGCTGGTGCACAGGGGGGGCCGATGCAAGGCGCAAGGACCAGCTGCGCCTGGGACAAGCAGCGGGGGGAAGGCGCGGCGCAGCAATCGACTGTTGGCGCTGCGGCACTGCCCGCGCACAGGGCAGCGGCGCGGTGGGCAGACGGGGACGATCCGCCAAGCGCCGCCGCCGCCAGCGGTGCCGGCGGTGGGCAGTGTACGCCCACGCTCGCGGCCACGATGTCGCGCCTAACCCGCTTCCACACCTGCCTCGTCAGCCTGCTGCGCTGGAGCCTTCTGTTCTACTCGGCGCTGCTGGCGGTGCTGCAGGTAGGGGCGTAGTGTTGAGTGTAGGTACATTGAGGTTTGTTCGGGGATGGGTGGTGTGGGATCTGGGACATCAGGCATGGGGTGAGGGTTGTGAAGAGACACAGAAGGTGGGTAATCAGACAGGCAATGCACACGTGTATTGCATGGGAGTCCATGCAACCAATTCCACCCTCCATGTATCAGCGCCCTCCCCCGTTCATGCAGCAGCACACCAGCTGAAGGCCAGATTGCACCTGTTGCCCAATTTTCCCCACACCCCTCCACACCCGCAGGACCTGCAGGCAAAGCGGTACGACTGCCTCAAGGTTCTGACGCCGACGGGCGTACCACTGGCTCTCCTGCTTCAGCAGCCGCTGCCGTCCACGCACATCATCACGAGCCTCATGCACCGCGCCGACGCGCTCGTTAAAACGGCTGGATCGCTCGCACGGCGGCTGTCGCCGTTGACGGCGGGCGCGAACCACCCCATGCACGCCGCCACCGCTGCGGCAGCTGCCGCTTGCGCGGGGCCGCTGGGGGCGGACTTGGGTACGGGTACGGGGTCAAGTGGCGGCGGCGGGGCGGCAATAGCGGCAATAGCGGCGCAGCCGCCTGCGTGCTTTGGCCGCCACTGGCTGGCGTCGGAGTACGCTGCCGAGGACACTGCCTGGTGCGCCAGCGAGCCCGGCGCT
>JAWZTI010001452.1:0-11221 GCA_039880955.1 Chlamydomonas urium | reverse complement strand
CCCCCCGCCCCCGCACAAACAACATCAGACGCCTTACCTTGAGGCCCTTGTACAGGCCGGCGTTCTCAGCAGGAGGGGTGAGGTAGGAGATGGTGTTGGCGTAGGAGCGGCGCTTGGCGATGGTGGCCTCCGAGGGGTTGTTGGCGGCGTAGTAGTAGATGTTGGGGATGGAGCCGATCAGGGAGTCGGGGTAGCACACGCCAGACATGCCGACCTGAGGGGCGGGCACATCACAGGCAGGGCCAGCAGCGAGGCAGGTCAGGAGGCCAGCAAGAGGTGCAGACAATGCTTGGTTGCCGCTGCCTGACCACATCATACAACCAGCACACTAAGTATCTCCCGTTCCGCCACTGACTTTGCTTTCCAGGCATGAACTCTTCAGAACCATGGGCGCCGCGACCACCCAGCAACTAGCACACAAGGTGCGCCTACACCATATCCCTCCATGCCACTGACCTGCTTTCCGGGCATGAACTCCAGGGAGCCGTGGGTGCCCCCATCCACCCAACGCCCAGCACACCAAGTGATTTGTGCGTGCCTCCACCACCCAAAACCCAGCACACCAAGGTTGCCTCCATGCCACTGACCTGCTTTCCAGGCATGAACTCCAGGGAGCCGTGGGTGCCGAAGTGCAGTACCGCGTCGGCCTGGAAGATCTTCTCCAGAAAGGTGTAGTAGGCGGCAAAGCCGTGGTGGGGCGAAGCGCTCCTGGAGAACAGCAGGCGCATGGGGTCCCCCTCGTAGCCGAAGGTGGGCTGCACGCCGATGAAGACGTTGCCAAACTGCTTGCCGTAGATCAGCAGCTCCTGGGGGGTGGAAGGTGGGGGCGCGGGCACAAACAAAGGGCAAAGTAAGCAACAGACATGCTGCCACCTCTAATGACTGTAGAACACACCACAGCTACTTCTGCTACAGCTGTTGTCGTCTAAGCTTTGCATACATTGTCCATTTGCTCTCACCAACCACCAGGAAAATGCTCACCTGGCCGTTGGAGTTGAGCTGGCCAGGGGGCTTGCCCCAGTTCTCCTCCAGCGCCTCAGAGTACTCGCACAGCTGCTGGTACTCGGCGGTCTTCATGCGGTACGCGATGTTCAGGTCGGCGCTGTTGTGCTTGGCGTCACTCTGGTTCAGCACGGACCTGGCGCAGGGCAGGCGCACAGTGGCAGGGGTAAGAAGACATTACAAGTCCGAGCTCAGGCCACGTTGTGCTGAGCGAGGCAGCACAACACCACACAGTAAACACAGGCTTGCGCTGCTGCGCTTTTTCTTGCCCTGCTTCTACAATCAACAACATTACTCAGTTTTTTGCACCCATCCTCGTCGTGCCTGGGTGTGTAAAATGCCAAGAAAGTTGGTTGTGCACACAGCATGCAGCCCGTCAACGTATTGCACGTGGAGCCTCACTCACTTGATCAGGTCATCCTCGTTGGCGGGGATGGAGCCGACGTCGTAGCCCTCGGAGCGCAGCTGCTTCAGCACGCGGTAGATGGAGGCTGCACACACACACACACGTTGGCAAGGGCGCCAGGATTAGGGGATGGATGCAGGGTTGCTGAAACCCATCAAGCTAAGACAATGAGCAGCTCTGAAACAGACTAGATTAAAGCTGCGGATGATGTTCAACACAGTGCACCTGGCAATTCACTGCCAAACTGCAACTCACAGAACACGTTCAGGTAGGCGGCCGTGCCGACGTTGCCCTTGTCAGGGGGGAAGGAGAACACGGTGATGGCCAGGCGCTTCTCCGCATTCCTCTTCTTGCGCAGGCTCGCCCACTTGACGGCGCGGGTGCACAGCGCGTCAATGCGATCGGGCAGGGAGTGGGACTTGCCGGTGTTGGAGTCGCGGCCGGCGAACACGATGGGCTCAATGGCGCCGTCCAGCTCTGGCAGAGCGACCTGTTGGTAGGGTTGGTGGTGCAGATGGGGGTGGGCAGGGAGTGAGTTGGTGACTGGGAAGGTTGAGGGCGGTGCAGGTGGAGGGCCTGTGTTTGAGGTTCGGGGCGTAGGTGTGCAGCCGCACCCAGAGTTTCAAACTGGCGCCATTTCCTTGCGACGACCACAGGGACGAAGCCTTTGCCACAACCCAGCCAGTTCCTTGACTCCTGCCCGCGCAGCTCTCACCTGCAGGGCGACCTGCACGGGGTGCACGCCCAGCTCCGAGTCCATCCACTCCTCGGTGGTCTGGAAGACCAGCGGCAGCGAGCACAGGTAGGGCACGTTGAGGGCGGTCAGCGCCTCAATGGCCTTGGGGGCGTCCTGCCTGCAGGGGGAGGTGATAAGGAAGTGTGGGCACATGTGAGAGGCAGCAAGACTGTGCGCAGCAGAGGGATGAAGCAGCAGAGGGACGAAGCAGCAGAGGGACGAAGCAGCAGAGGGATGAAGCAGCAGAGGGACGAAGCAGCAGAGGGATGAAGCAGCAGAGGGATGAAGCAGCAGAGGGATGAAGCAGCAGAGGGATGAAGCAGCAGAGGGACGAAGCAGCAGAGGGACGAAGCAGCAGAGGGACGCAAATCACTGCCTGCACAGTGCTTCCCGTCGCATACACACCTACAGCCATGCTTGCATATATTTGCGCTTCCATGCCCATGGGTTCTCCCTGATGCTCATGTAACTCCCGCTAGCCATAATCTTGACAAGTGATGGCACAATCCCCCACTACCCCAACAGCTGCCGACGCACCTGGCAGGACCGCCGACCAGCGCAAAGCCGGTCAGGGAAACGACGGTGTCCACAAACGACCTGGTGGGGTTCAGGGGGTCGTAGAAGAACTTCCTGACCGGGGCGCTGAAGTCCAGGCCACCGGCGAACACGGCGATGACCTTGGCGCCGCGGGCCTCCAGCTCCGAGACCACACCTGCGTTCAGGCAAGAGGGCGGTGTAGAGAAAGGGTATCAGTGGGTGCACAGGCAGTGGGATTCAGTAAGAGCTTCAGCCTGCTTCAAGTGCTTCCACATGATGCCTGACACTTTGCGCAGCCTGTTTTGCTGGACCATTGTATGATGCCAAACAGCCTGGCCTGTTCCGCTGTGCCGCCCGCCCACGTCCACCAGCATTATGCGATGCCTGACACTTTGCCTGCCCTGTTCTGCTGTCCTGTTCCCTGCTCACCTGCGTAGTGGCCCTCGTCGCCGGTCACCAGGTGGGAGCGCTGCAGCACCAGACCAATGACGGGCGCGTCAGGGGCGAACTTGATGTCACGGCGGGTGTCGTACCTGCACAGAGCAGCAAAGTACAGCAAGCGGTGTGGTGATCAGGGCGTGCACCTTGATCATGCATACAAAATGCAGCATGCCGAACGGTTCACAAGAGATCAACAGGCCCACGTAACCTGCGTGAGCAACACATGGCTGCCGCGTGGCTCACCGGCAATGCTCAACAAGCTAAACCAAGTGTGCACATGCTCCCATCCACCCATCCACCCACCAGTTGAGGTACTCCTTCAGGTCCTCGTACATGCCGGGCGCGCAGGGGTGCCAGATGCCGACGTCAGGGGGCAGCACGGGCTCCGCGATCTCCGCCTCCACGACCTTGCCACCCTTCAGGGCAGGCACATACTCCTGTTTGCGAGGAGGCACGAACAAATGGCGGACATGGGCTCAGGGACCAAGATGTGACATGAACGAGTGAAGTCACGGCATACAGCCAGGCGGGGCGACTGCTGCTGCGCCACAGGTCGCGCCCCTTCCCCTCCCCCACCCCGCCGGCGTGAACTCGATTCCCGTTCCAGAATCCACACAGCGCTGCATTCCAGCAAAAGCACAGCACTCTTGTCACCCACCTGCACCACGTTGAGCAGCAGGTTCTCCAGGTTGTCGGTGTTGCCACCCAGCCAGTACTGCAGGGAGTTGACGAAGTTGCGGGCATCCTTTGCCTGTGGGCACCAAACACAGCAGCAGCATGTGTGCAGCGTCAGACACCATGCAAGGTGCAGGTTCAGACCCTTGACCTGATGTAACAATGGTTGATGCCCAGCAGATTTAACTTTGGCATTGCCAGGCAAGATTCAAGCCTCACTGTGTGTGTGTGTGTGTGCATCGACTGTACCGCCATGTCCCCAAGCCCCCCACGCCCACACCTCCCTCCCAAAAACACCCCTTACCTTGTCGCTTGGCAGGAACTTGAGCACCTTGGGCAGGGTGCGCACCAGCTTGAGCAGCCCCTCCTCAAAGTTGTCGTTGTTCTGCCTGGCGCTCTTGATGAAGTCGCTGATGATGGACTTGGACTGGCCCAGCTGGGACATGGAGAAGGTGCCCAGCTTGTTCAGCTTCATCACCGCAGGCATGGAGGGGAAGATGAGGCAGGCGTCCAGGCGCTCGCGCATGGGGGACACCGCCTGCACAATCTGTGGGTCAGGCAGGCGGGGCAGGGCAAAGTCAGCAGGAAAGCGCGACAAAGGCAGTCATTACAGCCTTTTCAAGGCTCCCCTGGGCAGCCCAGGTGTGTGATTCTTGGCGGTGCAGCCCACTCTGCTGCGGTCTGACAAATATGGACCACTGCCTGCACTGCCTGTGCTGCTGTTCAAGGCGCTGGTGCTGCTGCTGCTGCCGGTGCTACTGTTGTCAGCACATGCTGCCACCTCCGCCTGCTGCTTCATAGGCAGCTGCAGTTCCAGCTGCCACCTCCGTCAAGGTGTACCCGGTGGTGTCTGCATCCAGCACCTGGCCACCTCTGTCCGCTGGCATCGCACTGTGTCGTTGCGCCTGGTTGGATGTTGTGTGTGCCGCCTCATTCATGTCCTCAGATCAGCCCTGTTGCACTGCTGCTGCACTGATCCGCTGCTGCTATGCGTAGGCGCATGTGGCCGCCTACTCCGGCATGCTGAATCCCTGCTGTCCACAAGTCACACTATGATGGGCTGGGCTCGCACTGCCTTGTCACTAAGCTCTTCCACATACTCCCCATCCCCTACTGTGCTCCAGACGCCCTTGCCACTTCATAATCACTTGAGTCACCGGACCCCTCCTCACCTTGTCCGCCAGCTCCTCAATGAAGATAAGGGAGCCGATGAACACGTTGGCGCTGGCGACGTCGTTCTTGAAGTTCTCGAAGTTGGTCTCGTCACGCAGCTCCTCCAGCAGGTAGCCCACAATCTCAAAACACACCTGGCAAGGGCAACAACAGGAGCGTGGCATTTGTTGACTAGATGATCTTTGGCCGTGAGCACAGCTGAGTCCCAGCAATCTTGTAGCATGTGCGATCGAAGGTGGATGTGCCAACATGTGGTCCACAACACATCTATGCTGCTGCACATCAGCCTGTGTCGCCCTCTTTTTACCACTGGCCAGTCTGTGTGCCCGCACGCACCTGCTTGTTGGTGCTGTTGATGCGCTTGACAGCGGTGGTCAGCGCGGACTGGTACTGCGCCTCCAGCACCACGTACACCACCTTAACCGTGACACGGCCCTGGGCGTCGGGCTTGACGCGGCGGGTCTCGGGGTTGGTGCTGGTGAACAGGCCCTTGCTCTCTGAGGGGTTCAATGGAGGGTCGGAACGGAGGGTAGGAGGTTGGTGCTGACCCGAGTGCATGCGCGAACACAGAGCAGGAGAGTGGTGTTGCGTTTTGCCCAGCAGCTCGTTTGGGCTGGAGCATCTGATGCTGAGAATAAGCACATGTGCTAGGGTGCAACTGGTCTCCGGTGTCTGATGGCCTTTGACCCATGGTTTGGACTTGCACCATGTTGTCCGGCAGCTGTGCGTTCGTCGTCAGCTATGGCTGCTAGCTGCTGGTCAGATACTGCATAGCTGAGCTCTGGAACCCATGTGTAGCGAAGGATGTACTGCTAGCTGCTAGCTGCTTCCAGGCTGCACTTGCCACACAGCTGCGCCAGCACTGTGTAGTCCAAAGTCCATCGTTTCCTGTCGTTGTGGCTGCAAACATGCTGTACATTGGAGGTGTTGATGCTACGCTAGCCCCACATCATCTGCAGATGCATCTGTGCAACACACCGGCCGGATCCACGCACCGCTGCCCTCGTCACGCAGGTCCACCGACACGTTCTTCTTGAAGGTGGTCAGCGTGGGACGAGGCCCAGAGGCGACGTTGCAGGCCACCTGCGTGCAGTAGCACCACGAAAGAGGTCGGGTCTCCATGTGACGGTGCATGCGCACGCAAGTCAGCTTATAGCTGCTGGGTTATGATGCACGCATGGCGCTGTGCTGTGCTGGCACGGATGCGCCAGCGCTGGTGTTGCTACATTGCGTGGGTCACCCACCTTGCGCAGGGACTGCACCTGCTTGGGCACGGCAGGCGCCTGCACATCATGCAGCATCACATGGCAGGGCATCAGCACGCATGGCCGCATCCAGGCTCCTGCGCATCCTACATACGAACATGGCGCACCAGCTTGGGCGCCCTTCCAGCCGCCCTGCCGCTCACGGCAGAGCGTCGCATGGTTGATGATCCCAGTTCCATAGAGCCGGGATTCATGGTGCTCGCGGTGGGGCCCCAGGAATGCGGAAACAGAGGGGTGCCACTACGATCGCAGGGAGGGCCAGGGTTGAGGGTTTAGCTCGGGCGATCGGGCACAACTTAAGCTGGGCCAGCACCACACAGTGCCTTTGGCGCAACGGGCAGCACAGGCGCCCAGATGGGCAGGCTTTGCGCGCGATTGACGGGCAGCGCGGGGACGTGGACAGCAGATCGTAGATATTTGGGCCGGTCAAGTTGTCCGACTGAGCGCCATCAGGCAGCCACACGATGCAGCGTGAGGCTCCAGGCTCAGTCGCAGCAGCGCCGGCAGCGTGTGTTGACCGTCGGGAAACCTCTGGAGCCGCGCGCGCTTCGCAGGGGGTGCAGGGCCCATGCAGATCCCAGCCGTGGGCTTCAGCAGCTTTTCAAGTCATGTGCATGCTGTTGCGGTGCTTTGTGCGCACGCAGGGTGATCTTGCTGCACAGATATCCTTAGATGCACTGCATCCGATGCACAGCACTGGGGACTCGGCTGACCAGCTGTGCTCGTGATACTGACGCTAGTGTCTAATCAGGAACGATGGAATTCTGCATCAGGCAAACCAAGGCAGCACCGCAAATCACTCACGCTCCAAGCAAGAACGCCACCTTTGCAGCCTCAGCAGCAGGGAGGGAGGTCAGGTTTACAGTTGGAGGGTCAGGTAGATATCAGTGCAGGTGGACGTCCCAAGGGTTTAAACGATCCGGTGAAACAGTCCTGCATGTACATGTGCTCTTCTACTTGTAGGGCATGCATATCGCTCAGTCTTAAATCAAGCAACCAACAAACATCTACCGGGCACATGATGCAGGAAGCAGGTTCAACGATGCGCGCTGAACCACAGTACGCAACGAGCCTTATCATAGGATACGGCAACTGCACTCATGTGGGCTCAAACGCTGTATGTACACGGTCAACAGCGACGAGCATGACCCAACCTACGACAGAGGTGATGAGCCTGCTTGATTTGCGGGGGCCCGTTGACATGGCCCGTTGCCTATCAGTACCCAAGCTCACAACCAGATGGGCTTCCCCAGCTCAGCTGGCACACCGTCCGCATACACCCACACCACGCGGCGCCGCAGCCAGCGGAACTGCACGCCACCGCCTGCTGGGCTGGCCCTGGGCTGAGCATCGTGGTCAGCTGCGCTGCCGGTGCAGCCTGCCAGTGGTGACGAAGAGCCTCTGTACCCGCTGCCGGCGTGCTTGAGGGGCGACTTGAGCACCATGCGGTTGGGACGCAGGTAGTAGTAGTCAGGGGGCGAGGGCGCTGCTACAGTAGAGCTGCGCCGAGAGCTTGAGGGGCCTGGGGTGGGCAAGGCCACAGCAGGTGAAGGAGTTTCAGGAACTGCCAGCGACACTGCCGCCTCGAACTCCTCAACCTCCCATCCCGATGCGTCAGCGTCTGGGCAGACTGCAGCGTCGCTGCCCCATGCCGCAGCCGCCCCAGTGTTGTCTGCAACGGTCGCAGGGTTGTGTTGCTGGGACGAGACCCGGGGTGAGAGCAGCGGCAAGCTCAGCCAGCCGCTTGCACTGTCGTGCCATGCGCTGCCTGCTGCCTGGTGCTGCTCCGTCCTCCAGCCCCTCCACGCTTCCATGCGGCGTGACCACTGCATGGCGACACCATCCTCAGCACCAGGAAGGGGCAGCGGGCAGTGGACGTAGCTGTCACTGGCCAGACTGGTGGTGAGCGTCTGACGCAGCGTGCGCTGCCATGACAGCATGCACTCCCAGCCGTGCAGCATGGCATGCGTCCATGCATTGAGCTTGAACGTGCTGTCTTCCTCGCTGCTGCTCTGCATGCTCCGGTGCATGGCCACCAGGCCTGCGGTTGGGATGGGACAGGGGGTCATGTCAGTACGCAGCCTGGGCAGCAAGCCGGCGCTCCTCGCAGGCAGGGCATGGGAAGGCAGTTTGTAAGCGTTCGCACCTAGCGCGGCGAGCAGCAGGGGCCACAGGAGCGACAGCGCCCCGAGCATCAGAGGTGCGGCCATGAAGCGAGCACCAAGGCAGAGCACGAGCGAACACAGGTGCGCGCGAGATACAATGAAGCTTGGACACTTTGACAGCAAGCAATGCGCCTTTGAACGAGCGTGCAGTTGAGGGCGGTGCGAATGGTCACAGCTGCGTGGCAGGTGTGAGTGGCGGGCCGTTGGCGGGCGGCAAAACCGACAGCGCCGTCCACATTCAAGCAGCTCAAACTTGTTTGATGTCAGGGCCGCTGCGTCGACCAGGGCGCAACAAGCGACGCTAGCTGCGTGCGGCCACGGCTGTTTTTGACAGCAGCTGTTGTATTGCGCCTGTCCAGCACCTGCCGCATGTTAGCTGTTCCACCGCCGCAGCCACCCTTGGAACCTCGACGTGGCATCCTGCTCCTGCTGCTGATCAGCGCTTAAACCAAGACTGTCTGCATCCAGCTGTTGCTGCTGTCAGGTGCTGCTCATGGTGCTATGACCTCAAGGCCTTGCTCTTAAGACTGAACGCTTTGCCGCTGGCAGCAGATTGCAGTTGTGCACCCGGCTGGGATGCGTACTGTGATGCTGCGAATCACCCGCAGCATGTGTACTGCTGCGCTACACTTCCAAGTGCAGGCAAGGCCCAATGCCGCTTGGGGCGTTGCAGAGCCGTTGCCTGCTGGCGCAGCCAGCACCCAGGTGCTGTCATCTGCATGACTGCTGCAGGTACCTGCAGTGGTGCTGTTGCTTGATTTTGCTGATTGCAGCCGACTGGCACAGGCGCCAGACGCAGCAGCCTGCCGTGTGTACCAGCCTTCAGCGGGGTTGCTTTCTGATGCATAAGCAGATATGGGGCTGTGGCCTACCTGTTCTTATGGCTGCCTCCCTGTGCTGGCTGCCATTCAAGCGCCCAGCTGCGTTTGGCTGTGCTGCGTTTGGTGCTGTGTTGGCTATGCTCACTCAGGAGACGCGAACTGTTCAGTGCTGCTGCGACCGTGAATCAACAGGGGAAGATCTTCATCTGCAGTGAATTAACAGGGGGAGATCTGTAGCCCAAGTCTGCCATCTGCTGCAGGCGCCTGTGTCAAGCGTGTTTTTGCCCATCAAGACTGGCCTGTTCCGAGATGAATGAGCTTGTACCTGCATTATGAATGATAGGGAATAATTAATCCAATCGATGCAGGTGATGCACGGCATGCAAAGACCTGTCAACAGCTCCTTTGACCTCCTGCCCCAAATGTGTGGGGGAAGGGTGATGATTTCCATGGAGCAATTGGCCGAGCCGTTCATCTGACAAGTGCCGCTCCATCTGCACAGCTTATCAGGCAGCGAGCACGGCCTGCACCCGCTGTGCGTTGTTGTAACCTTCAAACCCCCGCCCAGGAGCAGCTTCTGCAGCGTATCAGCGCAGGCACAAGGCGCCGGATCTGGCCAGCACGCATTCCAAGCCAGCATAGTGGCATCGGCGCAGCGCGAGAGGGTGCGCGCAGGCCACGAGCTACCCTGCCACTTCCCCCAACGCGCCTGTCAGCAGCATGGAGATAGAACGCGGAGCGGGCGGGGAGCATGTGCCGCTGTCTGGTGGTGCCGGCAGCAGCGCGACCGTCGGCCGGGGGCCCTCGGGCGGGGGCGGCATGGTGCATGCAGCAGGGCAGCGCATTGCCAAGTGGCAGAAGAGCACGGTCAAGACGCTCAGCCGCATGAAGATCCCCTTCAAGGTGGGGGAGGCCTCTCGGGTAGCTGCTTATGGAAGAAGATGGGAGTGATGGTGGTGGAGGGCAGCTGGGCAGGGGGGGGGTGGGCTTGATACTGACAGACTGGATCAGGGGTATCCTCACTCTGTTGTTGCGGCAGCTGATACAGCTGATGAGCAGCGACATTGTGCATGGCTCAACGCAGCTGGTTGAATCCCCTTCCCCAGGCCTGCATCGCCGGCACCACCTCCCTGTGCAACACACTGCGTGCAGTTAACCAGTTTGATGCAGCATCTTGCCTGTGGACCAAGCCATTCACACCCTCCACACGCAAATTTCCCGTCCGCAGGTACCCAGCCTGATCGACCGCACGCAGCCCTACATCTCCGGCATCGCCCGCTTTGGCATCGCCGGCTTCTGGAACCTCATCCATGACCCCTTCCACACCATGCTGAACATGCCCTGGCGCCACTTCATCTTCATGTTCTTTGCCATGTACTTTGTGGAGTACATCCTGTTTGCCTTCCTGTTCTACATCCAGGGCGACCACTGTGTGCTCAACATGGACGGCAAGTGAGTTCCGATTGCAGGGATGCGGTGAAGTGCTACAATGGAGGCAGACGAAGGGGTGGGGGCTAGGGGCGCAGGTGGCCGGGTTAGCACTAGGGTAAAAGGGCACTTCCTGATTGATATCTAAGGCGACCACTGTGTGCTCGATATTAGAAAGGACGGCAAGTGAGCGGCAGTCTGTGTGCTGAGCTTGGGATGGCCGTAGGTGGATGGGGCGGCCCGTAGGGGCAGGCCATCAGGCCAAAAGCACGATATTCACCCACAGCAGGACTGTGGCCATTAATATCTGCACCATTCTTGTGTTAATTGTAATGGTTTTGCACTGCTCTGATCCACCCTGCCCCAGGTTCGCCCACGCGCTGTGGATGAGCTCCCGCACTGCATCAACGCTGGGCTTTGACGAGATCAGGCCCAACCCTGAGTGCCCCTTCCTCAACTTTTGTGTCATGTTTGAGGTGAGGGCGGCACAGGGGAGGAGCACGAGGGAGAGGGGCGTCGAGAGGGACTCTGGGGAGGGAGGGGGAAAGATGGCGAGGGACGCAGGGCAGGGG
>JAWZTI010001450.1:0-13575 GCA_039880955.1 Chlamydomonas urium | reverse complement strand
AAGGTATCAGGGAAGGAGAGGGGGCCTCCTGTGGAGATGAGGGGAAGGAGGGCGGGAAACGCTGAGCGTAAGCTGCCTTGTGTTGGAGCCCAGTGACTGGTTTGTCATCCCTTCAAGCAATGCCATCTGTTTCCTCACCCCTTTGACCCGCCTCCTTCCTGAATCATTCTTCCTCCTCCACTGTCTGTGATGGTCACCGGTAATTGCAGGCCCAAGTCAGAAGCATGAGCGACAGCAGACCACCCCTCCCCGAAGCCTCACCCCACCCCTTAAAACTACATTTCCCTGTCACCTTTCCCCCCCGGCAGGCACCCCCCGTGTGCGTATAGTCAAGGCTGCCCGCCCTGGTCAAGACATCAGACCCATCGGCAGCGACATAGAGTGGGTATGGGGACACGGACGTAGCTGCAGAATGTGAACAACAGTGTGAATCAAACCTGCAGGCGCAAATGCAGCACATGAGTGGCGGCGCGGTGTTGTGTCACGACGATGCAAGCGAGGACATGTTGTGCTTGCAGCGGTTTGTCTGACCCCTGCGCCACCTTCCCCCCACACTTGTGTGACAGGGCTGGCAGCAAGGTGCTTGATGCTGGCGAGTTTGTGGGTGTGGCTGAGGTTGGCATCCTGGCCACAGTGGGGGCGACCCATGTGCAGGTGTACAGCAGACCACATGTGGCAGTGCTGTCCACTGGTGAGGGGGGGGTTGGAGAGCGGGAAGCAGTGAGCGGGCAAGGGAGGGCGGGGGTGACAAAGCGAACGTTTAGGGGTGCAACACTGGGGCTAGGGTGAGGGTAGACGCTCTGGCCACCCAGCTGAGCCCTGATTCACCACCACCATCACCACCACCTTTGCCACGCGCCTTCTATCCTCAGGTGATGAGATCGCTGAGCCCTCCACCACACAGCTGGGTCCTGCGGTCATGCCTGTCCCTCACCCCTTGTTCCCCAGGTGATGAGATCGTCGAGCCCTCTACCACACAGCTGGGCCCTGGTCAGATCAGGGATGCCAACAGGTCAATGCTGCTGGCCGCAGCTGCAAAGGCGGGGGCACGAGTTACTGACCTGGGCATTGCCAGGGATACAGGTGCGTGGCAGAAATTTGGTTTGCGGGTGGAGCAAGGGGAAGGATGAAAGGGAATTGTGCTGATAGGAGAGGGGTTCGTAGGCCACTGGCCTGCGCTTGACCAGGGACATGGATGTTCAAGAGAAAAAGACGGTGAGTCATGGGTGGGAGGCAGGTGCAGGTCAAGCCACCGCCCTGGTAGGGTTTCTGCCCTTTCCCCACCCCAGGGCACTTACACTGATATTGTAATTTCCCTCCCCCAACAAATGGAGGGCCACCCCAAGGGACGCCATGACTTGGACATGGCTTTGAATAGCTTGACTGCCTGCTGACTTATCTGGCACAGGGCCACCTGCGGGGCTGCCTTGCCAAGGCCATCGCTGCAAACAGTTTGAGTGACGGCTGATAACCCCTTGCCACCCACGCATGAAACAGAGGGCCACCTGCGGGGCTGCCTTGACAAGGCCGTCGCACTGGGTGTGGACGTGCTGATCACGAGCGGCGGTGTGTCGATGGGTGACAAGGACCTGGTCAAGCCGCTGCTGGAGAGGAGCGGCACCATCCACTACGGCAGGGTGCTCATGAAGCCAGGTAGGCCATGTGGACATGCATGTCAGCGTCTTCAGGTGGCCCCAAGGGCACAGAGGAGTCCTCTGAGAGAAACCCTACTTATTGGAACATGTTTGTGGGAGTAGCAAAAGCGTTTGCCCAGAATGATGTGCGGAGAGGCGAAGGGAAGCAGCAACTCACCCTGTCACTACGGAAGGGTGCCCATGAAGCCAGGTCAGGTGGCGGTGCGTGGAGAGGGACTGGGAAGCGTTATACTTGGAACTATGGCAGGGTGTTTATGAACCCAGGTGAGGTGCTATGTGGAAGCTGCGGTACCTTCCCCGCCCCTGAATCAAATGTGGCTTGCCTGCTTGACCGCTCGTAACGGCCCTGTTGCCTACAATCCCGACCTGTGCGGCTGCAGGCAAGCCGCTCACCTTCGCCACCCTGGAGGTGCCGTCCCCCACACCTGGCGCCCCCAGCCGCCGCATGTGGGTGTTTGGTCTCCCCGGCAACCCCGTTAGCAGCTTCGCCTGCTTCAATCTCATCACACTTCCCGCGATTAGGAAGCTGAGTGGCTGGGCACAGCCCCAGCTAAGGAGGGTGCAGGTGTGTGGCGGGATGGTTTTCAGATGGAATGTTATGTGGTGGGATGTTTGCGGTGAAATATGATGCGGGATGTCATGTGGTCGGGCGGTGAGGGACGAGGGCTGCAGCATTTGCAGGAAGCAGAGTGCTGCCGGGAGTTGTAGAAGTAAGCGATGTTGCAATCATCAATTTGGCAGAGAGATGAAGCAGCTGAAGTTGCACCTGAAACCTGCCCCCCTGGCCCCGCTCCCACCCTCTGTTTTGTGCAGGTGCGCCTGACTCAGGACCTGAAGCTTGACCCTGAGCGCCCCGAGTACCACAGGGCCACGCTGCAGTGGAGCCTGCCCCCCACGAACTGCAGGTGTGAACACGGTGTGGGGACAGAGCGAAACGCATGGGGAGGCTGTCTTATTGTGGGAAAGAGTGTGTTTGTGCTGTGTGGTGGTCATTGAGCTGAGGCAGGCCTGCAGTAGGACCAGCCGACGTCAGAACTGCAGTCGTTGACGGCGCGGGGGGAGCTGCAAAGGGTGTGGACAGTTTGCAAGCGACCGTGAGCTGTGTTGCTTTGCCTCCGTTGGGGTTGAATTACGCCTACTTGACGCCCTTGGAAGAGAAAGAAAAGAAGGACCATCTCCCTGGGCACGAGTTAGGTCTGCAGCGCAAACAGTAGCCTGTCCCCGCACCTGTCCCTGACCCTGCCCCTGATCTTGCCCGTGTTGCTGCAGTGGTGGCTGGGACTGGTGGGCATTGAGCACCGGCAACCAGATCAGCAGCAGGCTTTTAAGCGCAAGGTGTGGGGTGGAGTGGGCAAGAAGGGGAGGGGCGATCAGAGAGGGCAGGCAGTAAAGGGGGGTGGCACTGGTGCCCAAGTTAGCAGCAGGCTTCTAAGCGGTGAGTTAGAAGGGGAAGGGCGGTCAGGGATGGCAGGAAATGAGCAGGGTGGCATAATCGCCAGCAGGCTTCTCAATAAGCGCAAGGTGGAAGGGTTGGCACTTGTCATAGTCACTTGGCACGGCTTTTCCACCTCTCCAATCTCTCGAGTGCTGACTGCCTTTGATTGCAAGGTGGTGAACAAGCTGCTGCTGCCTGAGGCCTCATCCCTGCGGCTGCTGCCCTGTTCTTGCGACATGGCCTCAACAGTCCCAGGTGCTTTCCCCCATCCCACCCCACCCCGGCGTGTCCCTGTGTGCAGGAGCGCCAACGCCCTTCTGGAGCTGCCTCGTGCCTCTGGGTCGCTGCAGGCAGGCACGGTAGTGTCGGCGCTTTTGATTGATGACCTGCAGGGCATGCCTGCGCCCGACCAGGTGCCCCCCACGCCTGGCTTTTTTTGAGGCAGAATGAAGCAAAGAAAGGGGTGTTGTAGTGTGACTGGTAGTGTGCACTGAAGGGACTGCAATGCATGTTGCCTGGAGCCTGGATCCCTTGGCTAGGGGCCTCATGGAACGTCAGACCATCACCCGTCAATTGTGACAGGGGACCTGTCCTGTCACAGCCAGACGTGGCATTGGTTCAGACTGCTCATGCAATTGTCACATTACGCCTGGAACACTCTGCGCGCAACAAAGACCGCACTCCTCCTGGCCCCCCTTGATTTTTCATTCTGAGGTGTGTGGGGCAGTCCTGAGATCGTTCTTTTCCCTCACTCCCAACAAGCCACGCACACTGCGCTTTCCTCTTTCTTTTTTCCTGCAAGCCAGACCAGACGGAAGAGAAGAGCGAGGAATCAATGCAATGAGCCCTGTGCCCCTAAAAAGAAATAGGGGCTTGTGGATGTCTCATGTTGGACCGCTCCTGCAACTGCCCGAGAAAGCTGTAGATATTCCCGGCGATGCAGACTGCTTGCATTAGCAGAGTTATAACTGGTTGGCAATCTTCATGGCGGGGCGGCGCACATACATGCTAGGGCGGCGCACATACATGCTGTGTGGTAAGCACTCGAGGTGAAGGCGGGGCTCTCGCTTTTTCAGTGTGAACTATTGGTGCACTACTGCGATGGGCAACAGGGTGCCCTGCCGCAACATGGTTTAAGCGTGACGTTTCAGTTGTCAGAAAGCCCCTTGTGCAGGCAACGAAGCAGAAGCCAGCGGGCCCGAGGTAGAATCAGCGTCTGTCCGTGCATCTCTGGTGCGGCCTAGTGCCCGCCATGAGCCTTATCAGCAGGATGAAGGAGTGGCTGCACCGCACAATGGACGTGGACACAGCAGCGGCCGCGGACGAACGCACCCGAGCGGCCACTGGAAAGGGCATCGCTGGCCCCGACCCGCGCGCGCCCTCAGCACCCGCAGGGCGCCAGCGCAGCTCCAATACGCAGGCGCAGCAGCAGGGCAGTGGCAGCGTGCTGTGGACGTCCGCTCCCACCTCCAACTCTTCGCTGCCATCAGTGCAGGAGCAGGCGCACACGGCCTCCCTGCAGCAGCGCGGCAGCGACCACCAGCACCAGGAGGGAAGCCGCGGCTCCAACGGCGTGCACGGCCAGGCAGCGGCCAGCGCGGTGAGTAGGCTCGCACCAATGCATGGGTGCACCTGCTCTCCTGGCGCGCAACAACCTGGCACACGTCACGCCATAGTTTGGTCGCAGAAGGGACGACTTCGGCGCTCACCAATTCACATGCCACAGCGCTGGCTACTGCTGCGCTTTAGCCTGGGCCCTAGTTGTTGTTGCCAGGGTGCCACCATGCTGCTACTGCTGCTGCTGCAAACGTGACTGCACGAGAGCCTGTGCACTGCATGCATGCGTCGCCCTGTACTCTAAGCTGCGCATGCAGCCCATGCTGCCTGGCACTTCATCCTCTCTCAACACCCATGCACATGGTGGCGCACATGCTCGTGCAAAAGCAACCCAAGCCCGGGCTGACGAGCTATGTACTCGCACATGCACATGGACGCTGCTGTTCGCTCTCGCGATGCACATGCACATGGCAAGCCTGCTCCCCAGCGCAAGCTGCCAAGCAAAAGCAGGCTCAGCGTGTACACCGCATCCATTCTACACGTTCATAGGCGCAAATGACCGCCACCACAGGCATGCGGGTGTGTGCCATGGGAGTGGTGCTGCTACGCACACGGCTGGGTAGGTAGGGTGTGGGAAGGGTGGGATAGTGAGGATGGGTTGGTTGCATTTTCTCGATTGCTTTCTCAGCTTCCACCTTTTTGTGTCCCTCAATGCCGTGCCGATGTACAGGGAGACCGCCGCTCCGCAGCTGGCGCCCGGTCCTCGCAGCCTGGACAGGCACCCCAGGCACCCTCCCACGCCGTGGTGCAGGGGCAGTACGCAGGGGGTAGTGCAGCAGCGCAGACGACGGCCCCCTCAGCTGCGGCAGCTACACAGCGTCAATCGAGCGCTGGGGCGGGGGCGGGGGCGGGAGCCGCCCCTCACACCTCCTCCCACACTTCCGCATCGCAACAGCCACTGGTTCCACACCCTCCCGAGAAGAGGGACACACAGGAGCGCTCGTTCCAGCGGGTGTCTCAGGGAGGGGGAGCAGGTGGCGGCAGGACGTCGCACACTGGCGGCGGCGAAAGAGTGTCTCACACTGGTGGCGCCGAAAGAGTGTCCCACGCTGGCGGCGCTGAGAGAGTGTCCCACACTGGCGGCGCCGAAAGAGTGTCCCACACCGGCGGCGCCGAAAGAGTGTTGCACACCGGCGGCGCTGACAGGGCGTCACACTCCAGCAGTTCTGACAGAGTGTCTACGTCCTCTCGGGTCCCAGCGGCCGCCCAATCGGGTGAGGGCAACGCTCGGTCAGCCTCTCAATCAACTGACGGGAAGGCGCCCGCCTCTCAAGGAGCTGAGGGGAAGGTGCCTGCCTCTCAGGCCAGAGCTGCTCCTGCGTCCCAGGCATCCACAGATGTGTGCAAGGCGCAGGGGCAGGGGCAGGAGCAGGCGAAGGAGCAGCAGAAGGGGCAGCAGCAGCAGCAGCAGCAGGCGCAGGGTCAGGGTCAGGCTGCTCCCCGCTCCTCCCCTGGTGCTGACCCTGGGGCACGCGAGTTCTTCACGGAGTACGGGGAGGCCAACAGATACACCATCCTGGAGGTCATCGGCAAGGGCAGCTACGTGAGTGGTCTATGCGGCGGCGGGGGAGGAGGGGGGTGCTGGGGGACACAGGCCAGGGGAAAGGATCACATGTGATGGGTCAGGGGCTGGGGAGGCGACCACACGCAAGATCATTGGCAAGGAAGGTATTTGAGTGCTGTTTGGGGGGAGCTGGACGGAGTGTGAGGTGGAGGGGCTGGAACACGACTTGGTGCCCCTGTTTGTTGTCTTTCCTCTGCTTCATCCAGCCGTGTCTGTCTCAATGGTTCCGCTCTGCCCTCCTTTTTTGCTTGTAGGGCATTGTGTGCTCCGCTCGCGACAACTTCACTGGCGAGAAGGTGAGCGGCACGATGTAGCCTGTGGCAGGGGCTGGTTCAAGGGCCGGGGCAAGGAGGAGGTACAGCAGCGTTCATGGACCATTGGTTGCAACATAAAGCTCCTCCCCTCATGTGTGCCTGGAATTGCGGTGTCTGCAGGTTGCCATCAAGAAGATCACTAATGTCTTTGAGCACGTGTCGGATGCAACGCGCATTCTGCGTGAGATCAAGCTCCTGCGGCTGCTCAAGCACCCCGGTAGGTTTGGGGGTGAAGGGACTGTGATGAAACAGTTAAAAAGGTTCACAGACTTTGGGGGCAGGGGTGGTGGCGGCGGTAGTGGAGTGGGGGTGTGGTGTGAAGCAGTACGAGGAGTTGCCCACCTGCACCTCCATCCTCTCAGCAGCTGCCAGCTCTCAGCCGCTCCGCTACCCTGGCTTGCGACTTCTCTCAATCCTCTCAAACGCTGCTGAGATGACGCCCACCCTGCTGCCCCCCTCCACATGCCCCGCCCGCTGGTCCTACCTGCCTCAGCCTCCTCTAACGCCACTGCCAGCCATTACCCACCCTTCCTTCCCTGCACTTGCCCCTGCCTCCACTCCCTGACAGACATTGTGGAGATCAAGCATATCATGCTGCCCCCCAACCCCCGCGACTACAAGGACATCTACGTCGTGTTTGAGCTCATGGAGACAGATCTGCACCAGGTGAGGACCAGCAGCCAGTGCGGCGGGGTGATGTAAGGGCTGTCTTGTTTGCTGCGTCTGTTGTGGAAGCACGTTTTTCACAAGTGTTCATCTGCACCCCAATGGGCTGTGCTGTCTACCCAAAAGGGCGTGGAAACAACTCACTACAGCACGACATCATGTCAGATGGTGACCTCATGATTGGGTTTATGCAGTGATCCTGCCTATGCACAGCAAGAGCTGAAGCTGCATGGATTCCAACCATCGAATGCGCAGGTGATCAAGGCGAATGATGACCTCACACCTGAGCACCACCAGTTCTTCCTGTACCAGATGTTAAGGGGGCTCAAGTACATCCACTCAGGTAGGAGGGTGTGGGTGGGCTTGAGGGGCGGATAGGTCCAGGCCAAAGTTTGGGAGATGGGGACAAATGGTGCCGGTGCTGGGGGGTGGACGGGTAGGTGGGGAAGAGGAGTTTGTGGAGGAAGGATGTGGGGCAATGCACTTGTTAAGGTAGAATGATTGGGAAGGATGTGCAGGAAGGGAAGGCTAGAGCGGCGGAACCTGCTGACTGCAGGCTTAAAATTGACTTGCATCAGCGCCTTCCCCCCCTCTGGTGCCTGCCCCACCCCACTCTGGTCCCACAGCCAAGGTGTTCCACCGCGATCTGAAGCCCAAGAACATCCTGGCCAACGCAGACTGCAAGCTCAAGATCTGTGACTTTGGCCTGGCTCGCCCTGCCTTCGACAACATGCCCACCACCATCTTCTGGACTGACTACGTCGCAACAAGATGGTGAGGAAGGGGGTGAGAGAGGGGAGGGGGGAAGAGATAGGGTGCGGGGAAGGGCGTGTGGGGTGGGTGCACAGGGGGCAGCAGGTGACAACCTGCCCACTGTAAACCTTGCCAACCCACCACTTACCCCTAGCCCACTCGCTTGTCCTCCCCTCCATCCTTGATCAGGTATCGTGCCCCAGAGCTGTGTGGAAGCTTCTTTGCCAAGTACTCCCCGGCCATCGACCTCTGGGGCGTTGGCTGCATATTCGCAGAGGTGAGTCGAGGGACAGAGGGAGGGGGGGGGGACAAGCAAAGTGTGGAGAGGGGGGGCAAGGATGGGGTGGACTGCCTCCCAGCCACTGGCGTTGTGCGAGGAGGCGAGCCGCGTGCTTGACGCAGCATGTGCGCTCTCCTGCATCACTCCTGCTATACTACTCCTGCTTTTATTCTGCCCTTGCCAGGTGCTGTTGGGCCGCCCCCTGTTCCCTGGCAAGAACGTGGTGAACCAGCTGGAGCTCATCACCGACCTGCTGGGCACACCCTCACCAGAGGTCATTGCAAAGGTGTGTGGGGGGGGAGAGCTTTGCGCATGTGTAGGGGGGCTGGAGGTACGAGGTTTGCCGTAGGGATGGAGGGGCAGGGAGCTAAAGGGCAGCGGAGGGAGAGGCAAATCGCAGCTGGCTGACTGGAGTTGGCTGGTACTGATTTGCTGATGCTACCGCTCCCTTCTTCATGTGCGCTGCTGCGCAGGTCCGCAACGAGAAGGCGCGCCGCTTCCTGCTGAACCTGCCTGAGAAGACCGGGATGTCGTTCACACAGGTGTGGGGCAGGTCTGAGGCAGGTGTGGATGCATGCAGGTGGTTGCAGGACTCCACGTTTTCCCCCCTACCCGCGCCTGTCAGTCCTCCTGGGTGCTTATCATACTGCCCTTGCCCCTTCATTTCTCCCACCCGCCCTCCCTTCTGGCCCTACCCTGCACAAAGGTGTTCCTGGGCGTTGACCGCAAGGCCCTGGCCCTGCTGAAGAAGCTGCTTGCGTTTGACCCCGCGGAGAGGCCCACAGCGGAGCAGGCACTGGCAGACCCCTACTTTGCAGGCCTGCACTACCCCTCGAGGTGAGGGGAGCAGGGGGGCAGCGGAAACAGGTGCCAGGGGAGTGTGAACAGGAGGGCGCAGAAGACAGTGTGAACAGGAGGGCGCAGACGACTACATGAGAGGTGGTGCAGACGACTACATGAGAGGTGGTGCAGGGCAACAGCGAGCAGGCGCTTGGTGCACCCGACTAACACAGCGCTGCAACCCCCCTCCGCATGAAGAGGGCAGGAGCCAGGGCCAGGGGTGAGAGTGGCAGGGGACTGGGTAGGCTGACAGGCTACCAGTGTTGTTGAGGGCTTGCTTGCAGGCGTCATGCGGGTGGCAGTGCACCACCTGTCTTGTTCCTGAAAGCCCAGCAGCATGTGCGTGTCCTCGGCTACCATGATTGCATGAGAACTGCCCTGAGGCCCTGCATGCTGGCCCACACCCTGCCCCCATCCTGGCCCCAACCCAACCCTGCATGTGGCAGGGAGCCGAGCGCCCTGCCCATCAGCAAGCTTGCGTTTGAGTTTGACCGTCGCAAGCTGACGATGGAGGAGGTGCGGGAGCTCATCTACAGGGAGGTGCTGGAGTACCACCCCACGGCACTGGCGGCACACCTGTCAGGTGTGGGGGAGTGTGGGGAAGTGTGGGTTCGGAGGTGCAAGAGTTCATTTACAGGGAGGCTCTGAGCGTCACAGCCCGAAGCTCAGCCATTTATTCACACACTTACTCTTTGCTCTCCCATGTTTTTACTTTTCCTCTCGTCACTGAAAGGACTGAGGCATGCCCTTCAATCTGCTTGATACATAGGTGGCAAGTTTAGGTCTGGCTGTGAGAATTACACTCAACTCACTGTACACTTTCGGCGCAAATGTTTTTTCCTGACTGTGTTTGCACCGTGAACATGGTTAGATAGAGCTCTTGGAACATTGAAAAATTTAACAGTAAGGGAAAGTGAACGCTAGACTGCCACCCCTGCCTTGATTGCCAGCCCACCCACTTCCCTTGAAAGCTTCTACCCTAACGCCTTCCTCCTGCCTCTTGCCTGCCCTTTTCCTTTTCACACAGGCAACAACCGCGGCACCTTCAGCCACCCCAGCGCGCTTGAGAACTTCAAGCGCCAGTTCATGCACTTGGAGACACCCCTGAGCGATGCCCCGGGAGTGGCAGGGGCGGCAGGAGGGGCGGCAGCAGCGGGGGGCAAGGCGGCTGCAGGAGCCGCTGCAGGGGCAGCAGCGGCAGTGGGGGCAGGGGGGGGGGCGGGGGCGGGTATGGAAAGGGCTGCGATGGGCAATGGCGGCGCGAGTGTGCGCAAGACGCTGGGCAATGCGACCAGCCTGCCAAAGGAGTGGAGCGCGATGTACCAGGTGGGTGTGGGAAAGCGTGGGAACGCGTGGTGAGCCTATGAGAAGCCAAAAAGAGTACTGGACCTGCCATGCCATGGCAGTTGGCAGAGCATGCTTCGCACGTTTCCCTGAAGACCACCCTCCCCCTGCATTCCTCCCATGCTATGCCCTCAACCTCCTGGCCCTTCGCCTGTCCTCTCATGCTCATGACTGAAACAAGGGAGCTGATCGCTTGCCAGAGGCAGTGAAGCATGCTGCGCACCTTCCCCCCTGCCCTTCCCTCCCCTCAACCTGCTGGCCCTCTGCTTTGCCTCAACACCCTGTTGCAGGATGAGGCAAGGGAGCTGATCGCTCGCCAGACAGCGGAGCGCGAATCAATGGCAGCTGCAGCGAAGGCAGCGGCGGGGGCACCACTTGAGGAGGCCCCGGCAGCGCAGGTCCCCCTCCCATATGCCGCCAACCACCCACTGACAGGCCCCCATGTCGCGCAGCATGGCGTGCTGTCGGCGTTCAGTGCACCCACTCAGGCGTCAAAGCTGGGGCCTGCGCATGGGGACAGGCGGTCGGGGGGCAGCAGCGAGACGCAGGCAGCTGCCCGGAAGCTGCAGGGCCAGGGCCAGGGCCAGGCAGCGCTCTCAGCGGTTCCGCAGCCGAGGGCATCGGGGACGGGGACGGGGGTAGGTGTGGGGGTAGGCGCCCTAGCGGATGGCCACTCCGCGCCCTCGCAGCAGCCGGAGGGACAGCAGGGGCAGTTGCAAGAGGTGGGGCTTGCCAGTGGCATCAGCAAACAGCCTAACGGCGTTGAGTCCAGCGCTGCGATTGTTAAGGGGCAGGGCCAGGGGCTGGGGCAGGGGGCTGCTCATTTCAGTCAGCCTCAGAAGGCGGATGGGGGTGAGGGGCAGAGGCAGGATGGTGGGGGCAGCGGCGGCGCACACGCACGCATGATTGCGTCGGCAATGCTGGCCAAGGGCACTCCCCGTGCTGAGTCCATCACCTCCACCGCCCGCCCCCAGCTGTGATGCGGGAGGTGCAAGGTAGGAGGACAGGCAAGGCAGGAGGGCGGGCAAGGCAGGGAGGCAGGGAGAGGAGCGAGGTTGGGAGGACCGACGACTGAAGACATCACCTGCATCACTACATCAGAGCTGAGGGGCAGCCTGCATGGTTCCTGCATGGTTCCTGCAAGGTTCCTGCATGGTTCCTGCATGGTTCCTGCATGGTTCCTGCAAGGTTCCTGCATGGTTCCTGCAAGGTTCCTGCATGGTTCCTGCAAGGTTCCTGCATGGTTCCTGCAAGGTTCCTGCATGGTTCCTGTGGTGGGCCCTGTGGAATTGTGGGGCTATGGTGCCACCAAGAAATCGCACGAGAATGTGTGTGCACATCTCTTACCTTTCCCCCAATGGTCCATGGCAGCATACCATCGCACCTGCCTCATCGCGAGCTGGGCCCTCTAGAAAGAAAGAGAGAGCTACGCCCTCAGGCGTGGATTCAGGAAAACCACCCAGATTTGGACCTTGCACAAGGATTCTATATTTCCTTCATATCGAGGGGCCTGGCATCTCTGCCTTCTGTACAGCATGCCAGGGCCCAGGAGGCCTCACAGCGCTGACCTGTGATTCCCACAAACTTCACACCTACATGCTGCCCAGTAGGCAGTGCCTGGGGTGCCTGATCAGCACGCTGCCCACTCAGCACCACCCCAGGCACTTGGCTGCCCGCCTCAACATATGAATATGTGCTGTTCGGTATTTATCGTTAATCCCAGCCGCGTAGGCAACACTTTCAAGGCCACCTGACAAGCTGGCGCTAATAACACGGCAATTGCCCTTCATATGTGGCACTGTGCATGTGTGCGCGAGAGTTTTGGTTGAGGCCCTCGCATGGCATTAACCGTGTCCCCAGACTAGGGGATGTGCTGAGGCATAAATGCAGTGTGCAGTGTGTTGCAGGTAGCCATGACTGATAACTGTTGACAGTATGTTTTGAAAAGTAGTCTCAGTCCTGAAAAGTTGCATTATGGGTTGGGTTTATGTCGGGAGGGCGACAGGCGCATTCAGAATGGTACTGCAGAAGGAATTGAAGGGAGGCTGCATTTCCCTTTCGGAGCGTGGGTTCTGCGGGTTTGAGGGCAGTGCCGTCTTTTGAGTCCTGCAAACGTAGCTTAAGTGTAGCTTGCACCGTTTGGCTTGAGGCACGGACCAATCACGATCATACTGTAAGCCTTGAGGGTTGCACCTGGCTCAGGATACCTGTACTGCCCGCTGATCCGTAAACTGCATGGTGGAGAACGAAGCTGAGGAACCAGAGAAAGGAAATAAGTGCCTCTGTGCGGGGTTTGGGCTCTGAGATGGTGAACAAAATGAGGTCAAGGTGAACCGGGCGGCGGAGAGGGACAGGAGGGTGGGGCAAGTGCGCGTAGCGGCTGTGCTACAAGAAAAAGCGCTTCTCAGAGAAAAAGGAGCTCTGTCCTTTCAGCTGAAGAGAAGGAAGGAGAATGGCTGGCATCAAACCCTCCACACTCTCTGACTGCTATAACATTGACAGGTTTATTGCACCTGTCGGCGCCCTGCAGACTGCAAACATCCACCATCAGAGCTTTGTCTTTTGACATTCTTAATACGATACGTGTACTACAGCAGACCGCATGCACACTGCACAGCCTATGACGCCGCTGCCTGGGCCTTGGGTCTGAAGTGTACAAACACATTGGCGAACCATCGGCCCTTGAGGGGTACCTCTCGGCCATGAGCACATGTCGCGCCCTGACAGGGGTCAGTGGTGCGAGGCAGGGGGTTGGGGAGCAGTGTGAAAGGGGGGCACGTGTGTGTGGTGCGGTTGCACCATTGTGAGGGTAGGAGGGAGAGAGGTCAGGAGGAGATTCAAATGGACTGAAGTGTAGTGGACTGCTGAAGCCTGCCCTCTCCTCCAGTCCACTCCACAAGGAGAGAGCAGACCTGACTTGAGAAGAGGGCACAGGTCAAACCCTTGAAATGAGGAAACGGTGAGGAGGACGAGGGCAGGGGCACCTCTCTGCCCTGTGCACAAGGCATGCTCTTTTGATGGGCCGAGGGGTTGGACGGAAGGGAAACAGTTGGGGTGAGGGGCTTGTGTTTGTGATGCGGTCGTTCCTTTTTCAAGGAGGGGGTGGG
>JAWZTI010001448.1:0-13593 GCA_039880955.1 Chlamydomonas urium | reverse complement strand
TGACCTGCCCAAGTCGACTGCCCCTGATGGTCAGACCTATGACTCCATCGTCACCTTTGTGGACCTACTCACCAAGCAAGCCTTCTTCGCCCGCGCCAACAAGTCCATCACTGCCCCTCAGCTCGCCCACCTCTTCATTGACCACGTCATCTCCAAGCATGGCCTTCCTTCTGTCATCATTTCCGACCGTGATCCCCGCATCACCTCTGACTTCTGGCAAACCCTATTTAAGTCCCTCGGCTCACGCCTCAACATGTCCACTGCCCATCACCCTCAGACTGACGGCCAGACTGAAGTCACTCACCGCACCATTGAGCAGATCCTGCGCGCCTATGTATTGCCGCAGCATGATGACTGGTCATCCTGGCTGCCCATCGCGGAGTTTGCCTACAACAACTCAGTCAGCGCGTCCACTCACCACACCCCCTTCTTCGCCAACTTCGGTTACCATCCCACTGCCCCTTCCTCTCGCGTCAACCCTGCATCAGACTCTGGCGCCACCGGTTACCTAGACGCCCTCAGGAACGTTCAAGTCACCATTGCCCGCGAGCTTGAGCTTGCCAAAGCCCAGGCTGCTGAACAAGCCAACCGCCACCGTCGCCCTCTCACCTTCAACGTTGGTGACCGCGTTCGCCTCTCATCTGAGTTCATCAACCTCGCTGATTACCCCAGCTCCAAGCTGCGTCCCCGCTACCTTGGACCCTTCACCGTCACCGCCATCGTCTCTCCCGTCTCCTTCCGCCTGGCCTTACCTGAGTCCATGCGGCTGCATCCTGTGTTCCATGTCAGCCGCCTCCTCCCATGGCGCGTCTCTGACGATTCTGAGTTCCCTGATCGCTCCACGCCTGAGCAGCCGATCCGCAGCGCACGTGACTACGTGCATGGCGGGTATGAAGTAGAGCGTCTGTTGGATGTGAAGTTAGATGAGGATCCAGAGAGCGCTGCCCGCACCCGCTCCACCATTCTCATGTTCAAGGTTCGCTGGGCCCCTCCCTACAGTGATCCCTCTGAGGATACCTGGGAACCCCTGCGCAATGTGCGCAGATTACATGCTTTCCGAGATTTCATGGCCTCACCTACATGGCAGCGCTTTGCTGCCTCCGATCAGTACAGGCACTGGTCCAGTCTATCTGCCCATAAGCGGAAGCTGCCTGTGTTCGTCACGTTTGCTTTGTCTGTCTGAGGGCAACGTGGACGTCGCCTCTTAAGGAGGGGAGAATTGTTAGGTATTCGCTGCTTTTCGCAACACCCATGCATGTGCGCACACCCACACTTAGAACTGTTATGCGCCCGCCTTCACGCGGAGCTCAAGCGCACCTCCTTTGTTCCGACATTTGCTCTTCGCGCTGCCTTCTGTCTCGGCATGCGTGTCTGACTCCCGTTTCGCCCACGCTTCCGGGACTTTACAGTATTTATAGCTCTGCTGGGCATTCCCAGGCAGAGAACACTTTGCTGGCAATCAATGCCCTTGTAATCTCTCAATCCTAGAACCCGGTATCAGCCCTTATCTCGTCCCTCGTCCCAATTCCAGGCTGATACTCATCAGAAAGGCGCACCCACGGCAGCGGCTGGGTTTAGTGACGGCGCGTGATGCAGCGTGAACTCGTCGCGTCGCTTGCGCATTTATTTCCCTTTATTCTGGCCGCCCCGCCTTTGAGAAAAAAAAGCGGGTGGGGCTTAAAGGCCCTCCTCCCGCTGTGTGCGGGGAGCTCTGTAATGAAACCTGAAAGTGTCTTTCGGCTGAGGACTGTTGTGCCGCCTCACAGACTGCAACCGACACCATTACCTTATGTTGCCTTTCAACGACCTCCTCCTCTGCCCTGAATGTCAAGCTGACCAGGTCACTGCTTGCTTGTAGCGTCACAGTCATGTCGTTCAAGCACACCGGTGTGGGAATGTCTGGGAGCAAGCAAGCTTAGCAACGTGCTTGCTGACATGGCAACAGACTCCCTGTCCAGCGGTCAACCGCAACACATGCATGAATGTGCAACAAATGACGTCAAAGGTTCCTGACCCAACACGCACTTGCACAAACAAGCACAGGCACGTGCGTGCTCCCAATGGCCTTTGGTCAAACACTTGCTAAGATGCACCCTGTTTGCTAGCCGCATCCTTCGCTGCTTCTTGCTTCACTGTAACTTCTGCATCCTCCTTTTCCTTTTCCTTCGACTTCTCTTTTTCCCTCTCCCGGTCTACACGTTCCTTCTCCTCCTTCTCCCGCTCCTTCTCCTTCTCTTCCTCCTCCTTGAGCTGCTTGAGCCGCTCCTCCTGAGCCGCCTTGTACTCCTCCACCTTCTTCTTCAGCTCTAGATCCATCTTCATGATCATCTCCTCAAGGTCCTACCAAGCACCAAAAATGGTGCATGGTGCGTCAGCACACGCCAGACACAACTGATCACATTGCGCCAGTAGTATGGGCATCCCGCTGTGATGCCAACTTCCAGGTGCATGTAGTGCATCGCAGTGTTGGGTTGCGAACCTGTGGGTAGCAAAGCCTGCCATGCACCCGGCCCACTGCCACCTTGCACCTTTTGCATCGCTCACCTTGCTATTGGCAAACACACCCAGGTTGGTGCGTGCCATGACTCTGTTGGCCTTCCATGCAAACACGCGGTCATTCTTGCGCCTGTACGTCTCCTCGATGTCATTCTCAGGGTCCATGTCCTCCTTGATGGGATTCAAGATGTCCTGGGCAGAGCAACGGGGAGGGGAGGGCAGGGTTGGCAGGGGACTGGTCAGGCTCACAGCACAACAAGGAGGGAAGGGCGCTGCAGAACTGCACAGAAAGAGGAGGGGCAGTTGGCGGTTATGGCGTCCGCAGTTAGCTGCATCGGGCTAGCCACAGACCAGGAATGCTCAAGACAACGGCAGATCAGAGCAAAAAAGGCCAAAGCAGCATAGTGCAGCAAAGCGAAGCAGTTGATTGCAGCCAAGGCAAGATGACCAGCACCGAGGAAAGTGTTGGCTTCCAAAGCACCTCAGCGGCAAAGCAAGCTCTGACCTGATCGGGTTTACAGTGCATGCGCCACCTGTGCCACGTATGATGCCCCTCTCACCTTGACCCTGGGTAGGTTTGGCCGCTCATCTGCTTTGAGCCCCGCCATCTGGTCCGCATGCTCTGCCACCATTTGTGCAAAGGTTGGCCTGGGCGCGGCGCCGCCTCCTGAAAAGGGCAGGGCACCAAGCGGCCAGCAAGGCAGCAGGGGAAGGAGGATGAGTGCCAAACGTCCAAAGCCAGCTTGCCTACAACAGTAGTGGAGTGTGCAACGCAATCTCACTGCTCTCGTCCCCACTGCTGCAGACAGAGGGTGTGAAGGATGAGCTGGTGACCGCATGTCCGAAAGCTTCACGCGTGAGCAGAAGCTGCCTCCAATTTCTACTCAAAGTCCCTTCCTTTGCTTGCTGCAGCGCCTCCCACCCCTCCGTCCCGTCGTACCTCTGCGGCGCTTCAGGGGCCGCCCTGCTGCAGCAGCCCCGTCCCCATCTGCCTTGGCGCCCCCAGCAGCAGCCGATGACTCTGGCGGCCTCTCAAAGGGAGGGCAGCCCTCCTTCTTCCAGGCAACCCAATACGTCTCGCGTTCCAAGATTGCACGCACAGACTCGGTAAACTGGTCACCCGCAAACTCGATCTTGCCCAGAGCTGCGTACACCTGCAGTGTCGGCGGCGCAGGGATGCAGGGCGGGCAGCAGGGTTGGCTTATGGGGCTATGCCAAAGCAGGTGGCGGCATTGAGGCAGACTGGGCGGGCTGAAAAGGCAGCGGCAGACCGTGGGGCTGAGGTGCATGCAAAGCGCTGACGCCCTTATCACCAGACGAAGCCTTTCCGCCTGGACATTTGTGTCTCGAGCCTGCGAGCGCCTTGCTGTGAAGACCTCGTGCATCCTGCCTTTTTGCTCAAGGCAGCAACGGCTGGCAATCCACTGCTTCTATCCATCCGCTACACCTTGCCCCTGCCTTGACAAACACCTGTGACCCCATCACGTGCGGCACTGCCCCATATCCGCCCCTGATCATGTGTCCTGCAGTGATGCTGTCTACCGCCTACAGGCAGCCCCTCACCCTGTTGTTGAGTTCGTCCAGACCCTCGGCCTTGCTGCTCAGCGCTGCCGCTGCGTTCTTGTCCTTGACAGTGGGGTACACCATGAAGTGCAGCAGCGCCGACACCTGAACCAGGAAGTGGCGCCGGAAGGTACCGTCGCGCAGCTGCACATCATGATGACAGGGGGGGAGGGCAGGGGTTGGCAGGGATGAGAGGCTAGGGCAAAGGACAAAAGGAAAACCCAAAACTGGAGAGAGGGCATGGAGCATGGCAGAAAGGTACCGTCGCACAGCTTGCGCAGCTGCACAGGGCGGAGGAGAAGGGCAGGGATTGACAGGGGTGAGGGGCCAGGGCAAGGGACCAGATGGGCATTCAACCTGGGGGCGCAGCATGGGGCATGCACGCTTATGTTCAGGCGCAGGGCAGCGGCGACCCACCCCTGACGGATTGTAGCCTGCAACCAATGTGCTGAGCAGGTGGCCCTGCATCACCACGAACACCGCCAACAAAGAAGCCTGTTGCTGTCCACGCTCCACCCCTCGAACCAAACCCTGAACCCTGAAACCACCACCCTCGGCCTGCACACCTCAACCAACCTGCAGCCCAAACAGCTTGCTGCTGGTCAGGAACTTGACGCTGGTTGCGGCGTTCCCCTGTGACCGCTGCCCTGCCGTGTCCACATCCATGTGCTCAGCGCCAGTGGAGGAGGCTGCTGCTGCTCCTGATCCCAGCCCCGTGGCTGGTACTGTGATGGGGAGTGAGTCAAAGGCGTCCATCACTGTGGACAGGTCCTCCTTGAAGCGAGACCATGACGCAGCCTGTAGAAGTTGGGCGGGGTTCTGTGGAGGAGGGTGGGCGACAAGGGGCCAAGGGGAAACAAGGGGATGGAGCGAGACTGAAAAGAGGGAGTGGCAGCAGATGAGTCAAAAAGAGCCTGCACTGCAATAGCTCCAGCGCGCACAAGCCCTTTATTTCAAGCAGACACGCTGTGTGAAGAGAGGACGCCAGCCATCTCAACTAAATGCACTGGAAGCCTGGTTTCGTCATCCAACAGCCCGCAGCCTCTTGGCAGCATGGGCCTCACCTTGTACACATTCTGCAGGTTCCAGAAGGTAGTGTACAGCTTGGTGTCGATGGGCTGACCCACACTGTCCACATCAT
The DNA here is from genome assembly GCA_039880955.1 of Chlamydomonas urium. Classification (NCBI taxonomy): domain Eukaryota; kingdom Viridiplantae; phylum Chlorophyta; class Chlorophyceae; order Chlamydomonadales; family Chlamydomonadaceae; genus Chlamydomonas; species Chlamydomonas urium. The sequence continues at coordinate 8,393 of JAWZTI010001448.1, read as the reverse complement.
CAGGGGACACCTGAACACAGGGCCAAGAAAGAAGGTAAGAGGCTGGTGTGCAGTACAGGGTGCATATGCACACAGGTAACTGTGAGTCACATTGCTGCCTGACTGTCCATCGGCAACAGCTGAGTGTGTGACACAGTCAACATAGCACCAAGCCACGAAGTGCCACACAATCGCACGTACTACGTTTCAGCCAACCAACCAGCCAGCCCGCCCTCTGCTGGCGTTGCAGCCAGTCAGCCCCCTCTCTGCTGACGCTTCGCCCGCAGACCCCGTCCGCCAGGTCCCGCGTTCCCCCTGCTGAAGCGTGTCTGCCCAGTCCCCCCGCTGACCCCCGTCTCCTCCCCATTGGCTCACGCTCCTGATTCTCCCTCGCACCTCGTCGATAGGTAGCGGCAGCCCTGAGTTGATGACTGCGTGCAGGTTGAGCCCCGACTTGTCGCTGAGCGGGTACAGGCGCGCAATGAACACCAGGATGCGGCCACACAGCTGCACATCGTTGGCCTACAAGGGGTGAACAAGTGTCAAATTGAGGGAGGGGAAGGACGGGGATGCAGCAGGTGGGTCAAGAGCTGAGACAGTGAGTTGAAGCTGCAGGCCACCATGAATAGCTGCTCATTAAACAACCGCACTGGTGCACGTTCCAGCCAGCCCTTGCCTTTCGTTCCATCCTCTAAACCCCAGCCTGCACATTGCAGCCGCCTACCAGCAGCCTCCCCCTCCCCCCTCCCCCTCCCTCTCCCACCTTGGACAGCCTCCTCAGCAGGCTGTTACAGGCGCGCAGGATGGTGAGGTGTGCTGCCTGGGGCCTGAACTCGCCTTCAGAGGGGACCTCGCTCACAAGGAACTGCAGGCAAAAGGCAGGCACGATGCAGCACATCACTGCACACAGCAAAGCTGCCTTTCTGTCCTGCACAACAAGCTTTGCACGCACCTACTAAAGCCCTACGTTCCTGCGGTCCCGGCTGCAGCCTGATTTATGGGCTCTTGTCCCCGCCTGCTTCTGATGCCCTCTGCCACCGCCCCCTACCTCCAGGTCTGCCTCAATGCGTGCAAACACATCCTGGCAGTCGCTGATGGTGCCCAGCTCCAACAGGTCCTCCAGCAGCTTGCAGTAGGTGGCCACGTCAAGCACACGGGAGGAGCCTGGGGGGAAGGGGCAGGGGGCGAGCAGCAGAGCCACGGAGGAAGCTTGGACGCTGCTGCTGCTGCTGCCAAAGTGTCAGAACCGAGGCCAAGTAAAGGAGCAAGTGCCCGGCCCTTGATGGTATCAACGTGCGCCCCTTCCTGTCCCCAGCAAAACCCTCCTGTGCACCCAAGGCCCCTCCTCACAAAAAGCAGGCAGCAAGCTTGTGGAGGTGGATCCTGCGCCTCTCCTGCCCTCCCACCTTGTGCCTTGTCTGTCGCCACGCCCTTCGCCTTGTCCCCCTCCTCAGGCACAACTGAGGCCTGTGCCATCCACTTGATCATCGCCAGCAGACGCTGCATGAGCGACAGCTCGCCCTGCGCCTGGCCCTGCCGCGTGTACTGCATGATGGGCTGGCCGCCGCTTACGGCGTCCGCGGCCACCCGCACCACTAGCAGGCGCAGCACGTCGTCCAGCAGAGCACGCTCATGCTCATCAAAAGCGCTGCGCACAAGGCTCCCATTCTGGCATGGCAAAAGCGCAGGAATGCCATGGCATGGAGCAAGATGAGCTTGCATAAAGCATGATGAGCTCCCCTCCCCGTGCCTGCTGCGGGCTGCAGTACTGTGTGCTAAGTTGCATGCTTCCTTGGCTACCCTACCCGCAGTTCAAACCCTGCCGTAGGGAAGGAGGACTGCAGCGCCTGCAGCGCGGCTGCATCAGCAGGCTGCGTCGAGGTGGCCGCAGCGATGAACGCCTCCTGCATGCATGCATGGGTGCATGCCACACATAAATGCTCGTAAGGCAAGTGCATGGGATGTGTAAACATATGGGCTGCAACCCATGCGATCACAGGGTCATGAAGCGACCTCGAGGCCAGCCACCTGGGCGTTCGTGATCTCCGCCTCATACTCGTCCAATGTATAGCTAAGCAGCATGGCGCCCGTAGCAGCGGCTGCCGATGCAATATCGAATGCAGAAATTTTCCCAGTTGAACTGTGTGAACTGTGTGAACGTAAATTTACATAGCCCCATCCTCGTTCACAACTGCGGTAATCCTGGGTGCATGAAAGATTCTAGGCTTGAAACAGATTGAAAATAATTTCGGCTTGTAACTTATGTGTGATTGACACAGCACAACTGGGCAAGCGGGCCGCATAGCAATGGGCAGAATGCTGCTCATCATGATCATCATCATGATCATCATCATCAACAACGCATAGGTGCGCTATTGCAATCTTGCCTCATGTTCCAACCGCCGGTGCAGCTCCCCCCTGAATCGACCTCTGGAGTGACTCGGCCATTGCCCTGCTCTAGCCTCTGCCCGCGGCGTCGTGCCGGCACAGTCTCGCTGCACATTGGCTTCCTGTCCGCCGCTGCCTCCGCCCGCAGCCTCACATCACTGAGAGCGCGCCTTTCTGGCAGTGCCTTCGTCAAGCTGGCATGATGCGCTCAGCCGAAATGTTGCTGTTCGCGATGCTGCTGGTGGCGACGATGGCTCCTGCAGGTGCGTGATCTCGTGGGCGCGTGGCGCTGCTGCTGCAGTGCTTACTCATCGGCTCCTCCGCGGCCTGTGACTCTTTTCCTGCATGCCCATGCAATCGCGCAGCGCTGGCCGGCTCCTGCGGCTCAGCGCCCTTCTTCGTGTGCCTGGCCGCGACGCAACCGGCGCTGGGAGCAAATGTGACGCAGCTGTGCCAAGGAATGACCGCTGCCCTGACTGCAGCAGGAGTGACGGTGCCCCGCGCCCAGACCTGCGGCGCCAGTGAGCCCACCACTACCACCCTCATGAGCGCCGATACGGTGTACTTCATGTGCTTCACATCCACCAGCCTGACAGAGTATGCGCGCTTCAGCATCAGCACCTGGGCACTCACCTTCCCCACAAACAACATCCCATTCCAGGTGAGGTGGATGGCGGATTTCACAGTCGCCAGAATGCTGGCACATGAAACAGTGTGCCAACAACGTGCCTACCGCAAATGCCCGTTGCTGATGTCATCACCTGTTCACAACATTGCGGCCTGCCCCTCAGAACATGTTCCTGTCCATGTACAACACCACCGACCGCACCAGCGCTGCGGCCACCATGTGGTCCTTCTTCAGCTGCAGGCACTCGCGCATGCCCATTGGCAGCGTGGAAGCGGCCTGGCAGCTGCAGTTTTACACACCAGGTCTCACAGCCTCACCACCACCACCAGCAGGTAAAGGCATTGGCAGCAACAACCCTGGCTGGGCTGCGTTGCACCTATCGAGTGCCCAGCTGACGCTCTGCAGCAATGCAAGCAGCCCCTCTCCCTCGCTGAGCCATGCCCCGATCTGCCTGCACACCTCCGCCTCCTCCTCCTCCTCCTCTTGGCCCCCACCGCAGAGGCCTCTCGTACCGCCATCGTGCTCACGGGCAGCAGCACATCCGCCAACGCCAGGCGCCGCCTGCTGCTTGGGCACAGCGCCTGGGACACCATCGCTGGCTCCAGCACCGGCCTGGCTTCAGGCGAGCTGTATGGGGCCACAGGCACCGAGGCGCTGTGGAGCAAGCTCCTGTCCGCCGCCACCTCCTCCGCTCAGTCTCTCGGGCAGGAGCTGCAAGACAGCAAGGTGGCAGCTGTGGGAGGGGTGCTGTCAGACACGACCCGCCGAAGGCTGCAGCAGGGGGCGCCTCCCTCAAACCCTGCTGGCATTGGCAGCATCACAATCATCGTTACAGAAGCTCACATCAACTACGCCAGCTCCGGTGGCTTGCTCAACGCAATGCTAGACGCCCTGGCAGCGCTGGACCTCAGCCCGGCAGTTTGCGCCGCCCAGGCATACCAGGGTGGGGCCACCGTCCAAGCTGTCTTCAACACCCCGGACGATGCGCTCAGGCTTATGCGCTACCTCACCTCGGACGCAGGGCTGGCAACCTTTGTCAGCAGCACGCTGTCCAGTGGCGGCATTACGTGTGGCTCACAGCTGGTGTTCACGGACCTGGCGCGCAACGCTCCTAGCTACTCCTGCGATGGGAGGGGGTACAGCCCACTGGGCACGGCAGCAACGGCACTGCCAGCGCTGTGTTGCTCGGGCCAGCCCACACCCAGGCCCACACCCAGGCCCACACCCAGGCCCACACGCAAGCCTACACCTGCACGCACGCCCATGCCCATGCCCGCCCGCAGTCTGTCCCCGCCCGGCCCACCACCTCGAGCGCGCCCTCCCCCCAACCCCCCTCCCATGTCCCCGCCGCCTCCCTCCCCGCCGCCACTGCCAGGTGCGCCCTGGCTGTATGTGGGCAGCGCTGACAAGTACTGAGTGTGCAGTAAGAGACGTACACTGTTGAAAGAAAGAAAAGAGATACGCCCTGCGGCAAAGTGTTGCTTAACAAGACGCTGGCTAAGGAATTTTGATAGTCGCAAGATTGCTGCTTTGCAAACACCAATCAAATTCGTGACCCCCTTTTGCTATATTGTTTTGCACGCCGCAGTCCCTCTTGACAACGCCACCATCACCCAGTTCACGAGCCTGTCCATCCGCACCCTCCCTCAGCTCCCCGAGGCGCCGCTGCCCCCGGCAGTGGAGTTCCCCGGCTACATGATTGTTGCGCCCTACCTGGCACCCAGCTTTGTTGACGGATACCTGGGTCCCAACGCACCGCCAGGCCCAACCAACAGGTGCGGAGGCTGAGATGGAGACAGGCCTTCACCCAGCTGCGTGTGGCCACAACGTTGCCGTGCGAAATGCGCTGAAGCAACAGCTGCGGCCTCCCTTCCTCACTGTCAAATGTGCTTCAATGCTGTGTTTTGTGTAGGCCCCTGGCTGCACGCTACATGGACTTTGTGACAGGTGGTGGTGTGCTGCTGGTGCTGTCTTCCTTCCAATCCGTGGGTCTGGACCCCAGCTCTGTGTGCACCGCCCCAGTGGCCCTCCTGAGTGCGGTGCTGGGGCCCGCGCGCCTCAGCAACTGCAGCTGCGGGAGAGTGGGGCCAGGGGACATCTCCGCTCGCCTCAACAGCACCGCTGCAGAGGTGGTGCTTGGCAGGCAAGGCGTGGACAGGCTGGCGGATGTGCAGGTGAGCGGCTGGCTGGCGGACGAGATTAGAACCAGGGGATTATGCCTTGCTCTGCAAACAGGTTGCATGCATACAATTGAAGCAACGCTTGAGCATATGCTTGGCAGAGCTCAAAGCAGCTGGATAACGTGCGCCTGTGTTTCTCTCGTGCTCTGTGCCACTGCTCTTCCCATGCCTGCGTCCAGGGAGAAGACTTCCCCGTCAGCCTCCCCCTTGTTGGGGGAGTGCCCCTCACCTGCAGCCCAGGCCCGGGGCGCAATGACTACGACCTGCTACCCGTCGCCTTTGGCAACGGCCCTCAGCCAGCACTCATCCTCGGGGGCAGCTCCAACGCCTCTGTCCCCGACGCCTCTGTCGTCTATGCCAAGGTCACAGGTGTGACCTCACCGCCTCCCGGATACCGCGCCGTGACGTGTGCTGAGGCCAAGCAGGCGCAGCAGGCCATCCTGCCGTACGTCGGCTACCTGGAGATCTGTAGCGTAGTGGGGGGCACCGTGAGGGGCAGCAGGGCCGGCTTCGACAACGCCCCCAGCAACACCGTCCTGTGCCCAGACCCGAACCCACCCACATACTTCTCCTGCATGATCCTGGCAGTCGCAGAGGCACTGCCGCCACCATCACCTCCCCCGCGCTCCCCTAGCCCCCCGCCCCCGCCCCGCCCCAGCCCTCCGCTACCCCCTGGCAGCAGCCCTGCGCCGCCTTCCAACGTGTATGTGCTCAAGCTGGACATCAATGCCCCTGTGCCGGATGGCTTCAGGGCCATGACATGCGCCGAGACACAGCAGTACCAGGTAAGCCGCTGACCTGGCCACACAGACCTCTGCAGGCAAGGCTCCCCTCTTCTGCCCAGGGCAGGAAGAAAGGGAAAACAAGATACGCCCTTGGGCGTGAGTTGAGAGAGGGAACGGGCAGCAGGTTAACCTGCCCACACACCCTGCCGCTAAAGCATGAGCACTTTTGGTGCCCGTGCGGCGCCCCACGACTGTACAATGGCATACCTACCTACCTACCTGCCCAGGGCAGTACCTGCAACGCAGGCGCACCGCTCCGCATTTTAGCCATCTCCACAGCCCTCCTGGTTGCCCCTGATGCCTGCCACCCCTCGTGCTTTCAATGGCTGGTGCTTGCAGCGCGACGTGCTGAGCGCTATGTCAATGAACGAGACGTGCAGCCTGTATGCAGGCTCCGTATCGTCCAACATCACGCGCAGCTCTGGCAACATGCTGTCCACTGTCGTCACTGCCCCTAGGCGCACGCTTCAGTGCAGCGCTCCCTCTGACAACAACTGCAAGCTGCTCATCAAGCCACGTGAGTTTGATCGCCATGCATTACCACAGGAAGCTCAATCAATCTATGCTATCTGAACCAAACCCTTGTGGTAGCCGTGCTTGTTGCTTGGACTGCAGCCACATCTTTCCTACTCCAGCATTGCTCCTGTAACTCGCCAACGAACCTATGGTCACATGGTAGCCCCAAACCCTAGTACATTTTTCCCTTGATCCACGTCTCAAAGCAGGTAAGTTTACCTTATTCATTGCTGCTGTCAACCCCCGCTACCCGTATTGTGTGCCTGCGCTGCAGGCTTCAACGTGACGGAGGGCTCCACCCTGGTGAAGGCCTGGCCCCTGGGTGCGGGCTGGGTCATCTACGCTGGGGCCAACATCAACATCCCCAACAACACTGCCTCGTATGCGGACGCGGTGTTCTGGAGCCAATTCATCCTCAGCGTCAACCAGATTGCGCAGCAGGGGATGACGGACGGAATGCCGTGAGCACAGCAAAGGGAGCAGCTTAACCTAATTAATCTGGTGAACTGATTTGGTTTGATTGCCCTCAGATTGTGGCCCCTGCATAAGGAGGTGGGTCTGGTTCAAGCGACCCGCAGCTTGTTCAGGATTTCAACCCTGTGTCTCAGCCCCGGCCCCATGCCTAAGAGACTGCATTGAACGCCTCGACGCCCTTCGCCCTGCAGGCTGTCACCCTGCCTGCCCTGGAGTGGCGCATTCACAGCTTCAACCTCTAAATAACAGCCCTTTGCCCGTTCCTGTGGCAATACTTCGGCAGCATAATCTCGTGCGGCAGTGATGCGTTTACATGGTCGTACTCGTTTTCTGCTTTATGCACGTGACTCCTGATAAACTTGGTTTCTAATAATGTTGTCATAAAGCGCTTTTGTTTGCGCTTGTGGGCGTTGTTATCACCGCTTGTGCTGGGTAGGAGAAGAGTGCAATAGATGCTGAATGCTATACCAAAACTGCCTTGCCTTGCTGCACGAGTGCAGCCACACTCTCGTAGCGCACAATGAACAGATCCCCTTGCTTCATGTCCACTACCTGGTCCCTGAGAGGCACGCAGCAGGCACGGCACCGGCGAGTAAGCGAGGCAGATTTGGGCTGCATCTGGCCACTGCATTGCCTGGACAGGTTGAGTTGACACCAGAGCATTCATCGTCAAACAAGGTGCTAACAGCATAAGAAAGCACCTGCTTCTTTCCTGTGGCCTTTTCCTCGACACACCCTTTGAGTAAACACGCTGGGCTGCGCCCCCGAATCCCCGCACTCACTCTCCCAGCCTGACCTCCCCAGCGTCGTCCAGGATGCTGCAGAAGACGTGTGTGTCCAGGGTAGGCTCCGCCACGAGGTCGTTTGACTCAAATGTGGCGTGAGTTTTGACCTGTGCAGTGTCGACAGGGGGCCACATAGCGGGATTGAAAGGTTGCAAGGCTGTGAACATGCCACTAGGTTGCTCGACAGAATGGTGGCGTGGGGTTTGACCTGTGCAGTGTCGACAGGGGGCCACATAGCGGGATTGAAAGGTTGCAAGGCTGTGAACATGCCACTAGGTTGCTCGACAGAATGGTGGCGTGGGGTTTGACCAGTGGCGACCCAGGGGCAGAGTACTGGGCTGATGAGCGGAAAGGCTGACGGCTGATGCTGTATGTAAAAGTATATCTGAAGTAGCTGAGCTCAGTTGAAGTAAGCTGAGTCAAGTTGAGCTGAGCTGGGCTCATCGACATGGGGCAAGAAAGTGCTGCTCGGTGGCATTTCCCTTCCCCCCTCACCACTGACGCAAAGTCCTCAGGCAGCTGGTCCAGGAACGACATCTTCAGGTGGCGCCCCACCAGCACGAAATAGTCCTGGGGTGCGACAACAGCGAAGGTGGGGTCAGTGACATCAAGACGGGCATTTCGCTGTGTATGCCTGCATGCCCCCCCTACGCTGGCA
>JAWZTI010001447.1:0-13599 GCA_039880955.1 Chlamydomonas urium | reverse complement strand
GGGTTGCCGGGCCAAGGGGAATGGAAGGACATATGGAGAGTAGGAAGGGAGGGAGAGAGGGCAAGGGAGGAAGGCACAAGGAGAGAGGCAGAGAGGAAAAGGAAGCAAGGTAGAGGAAAGCGCTCAGACTGTAGGCATCAACGGCAATGAGTCCGTTCACAGAAGAAGCTGGGACCGGAGCACATGAAAGTTGCGTTGTTAGTGATCTCACCGCTCACCACCTAAACTTTTGACTTGTGCGTACAGGTTTGATTGCCGCTGCCATGCATGCATGGAGGCAGCGAGCACACGCTCACAAGAGCCGAGGCGGGGCGCCTTCCGCTGTCCCTGCTGCCCACCACCCGACAGCTCTCCCTTCGCCTCAACCCTGTCCACAACCAGCAGCTCTAGCGCTCCCACCCCAGCCCCTCCGTGCAACAGCCTCGGCGGCTACGTTGTACTGCCTACAACAGCCCCGATACCATGGCAGCTGTACAGTGTTGAGCCCTCACCTCCAGCGTCGTACTGCACCTCCTCATCAGGCGCCGTTGTGGCGATTGAGGCTCGGGATCACATGCAGCGCCAGGGCTATGGAAGGGGCAAACAGCAGGCAAGGGTTCAGGGTCGAGGGCATGTGAACGAACCGGCTGCCTTAGGCACCCCCAGTTGCAGCCGGTGTGGGGTGCGGGGTGGGGCGGCGGTCACGCAGCTTCTGCTCAGCCCTTCGGGCGTCCCCCAAGGGGACGCTGGGCGCTGGGCGAAGGCGCTCCAGCAGGCGGCGCAGCTGCGGGACGAGGCAGCGGGGCTGGCGGAAGCTGCGGAGAAGCTGGCGGAGGCGGCTGGCATCACGGCAGATCTGTCGCCAGCACTGATGCTGCATGTTCAGGGGCCGGGATCATGGGAGCGGCAGCATCTGGGGCAGCAGCAGGGGCAGCAAGACGGCCAGCAGCAGGGGCAGCAGGGGTGGGGTCCACGGTTGCAAGCGGGGCTACTGTGGGCGCAGGGCGGCGCTGGAAGCGTGACGTTGGTCAGGGCCCTGTTGGGCAGGGAAGCCACACAGCAGCTGCGGGAAGCTGCCGCAAAGTCGGCACAGGCGACGCAGCTGTTCCAGCAGGGCGCTCACAGGTGCGGGGTGCTGCACCAAGCATGTAGCTTCGTGGGTGCGGCGGACACGACCTAACACATTCTCTGCTGCTAGGGTTGCAGATATCATATATCAGATATATATCAGATATCATAATCAGCATGTCACACAGCAGGCAATTGTAGGTTTGCTGCAATACACAATTCGCAGTTTCAAAGCACTCGCATACCTGCCATGGCGATGCCTCGTCCTTTGCTGTGTTCGCCATAGGGCGGATCGAAAGGTCTGCACTTTGCTCGGCATGATCACCCAGCATCAACGAGTCGCCGTTGATAACCGCGCCTGCTTGTTGGTTGCCCGCCCCGGCCCACTGCTCCAGCAGGCTTGCCCAGGTGCTGGACCCAGCAAACCTGCTGCTGGGCCAAGCGTGGCACCAGGCAGGCAGGGCCGCGCTGCTGCACGCAAGGTGCTGCTCGACGCTTGCAGCGGGAGCCGACCGGCAGAGCCCCGCGGGCGACCCCGCCGCCATTGTCGCCGCCGAGGCACGGCAGGCGGCGCGGGTCGCCGCTGACGCCCTGCGCAGCAGCGTTGCGGTGCTCTACGTGCACTATGGCAGCAGCGGCGCCGCTGCAGCTGGGGATGAGGGTGGGCTTGGTGAGGGTGGCGCTTGCTGCAGCATGCAGGTGGCATGCGAGGAGCTGCTGCTGCTGCAGGGGCTGCTGCTGCTGGGCGTGCCGCCGCATGCCCTGCAGGGAAGGCAGGCCTCTGGCTTGGATCACAACGTGATGGCCAGTTATACTTCAGCGGACACAGTCACATCAGCATCAGCATCAGCATCAGCATCAGCATCAGCATCAGCAGTAGCAGCAGTAGCTGGTGATGGCAGCACAGGGCATGCCGATGCTGTGCTGGCCGAGCAGCAGCAGGTGTGGGACCGAGTGTGGCGGTGTCTGCGCCTGCACCTTGGCCCCGAGTCAGCAGCCCTCCTTGTGCCAGCACCGCCTTCTCTGCCATAGACTATGAAATGTATCACAGCCTTTCTTTCAAAGTGGTGGATTGCATGCAAGTGCCTGTTGTGATGTCGCTGTGAATCACAGCCTGTGATCACACACAGCCTGTGATCATCACTGTTTGAGTTGGGGTTCTTCTGTGTCAGTCTGGCATCCCAGTCTGGCATCCCATGCAGTGCCTGGTGAGTGTACTCGGACCTCGGATGTTTGGAAGGAAAGGATACAGTTCAGAACGCTAGCGGAATACAGGCAATTTTGCAGCATTTTGGTTAAGTGTTCCCCGCCCCCCGGGCACAAGGTGCACATAGCGGCGACCTGGGCAAATGTGAGAGCTTTCAAGTGCCTTGAGGGGCCACCAATGCTTTGATCTTGAACGCTGGCTGAACAACAGGTACAAAGAAATTCAGACCCCACACCCTCCTAGCGCCTGTGCCCAGCCCAGCGCAACAGCTGTTGACGACAGGCAAGTCCGTGCCTGCCCGCTGGTAGCCATGGCCGGATATATTGAGGATAGCCAGGGCAAAGCCAAGTTTGATATAAACCGAAGAAGGAGCACGGCGCTTACGTTTATTGCGGGCCTGTGTCTCGGCGTGCTCGCAGCATGCGCCTACGTAAAGCAGCAAGGTGCTGGCGTTACCAGCCTCGGCGCGGCTCAGCAGGATTTGGTGCTGCAGCAGTCGGCAGTGACCGCGCGCCGGCTCGATGCAGGCAGCGGGGGCACCAGTAGCACCACCAGCAGCAGCGGTGCCACCAGTGCCGCGCATAAAGAACTAGAGGCGGTGCTGCAGCGGATTGCTCCCGACAGAGAGGTGGGCTGCATGCATGGCTCTTGCACGCAGAGCCCGAGACAGGTTGTTGTGCGTGTCTTCCTTTTACAGCGCACAGTGCAGTGGCATTCTCATGCACTCTCTGTCACTCCCAGCACCGCCCAGCCCACCAGATCTTGCACAGCCATACACGCCACGGCTCGGGTATTGCGAGAGCAGGGCAGCTGCATGACAGCTTCCATACCACATGTGCAGAGCCCTTTGACACCGCGTGCGACTCCACCTGCTCACTGTACACACTCCGCACATTCACAGATCACACCTTTATCAAGATCCAACCTGCTGCCAAACCAAAATCTTCCCCAAACGAGTGCCCTCAATTTATTCATGTGCCTCACCACAATACCCTACTGCCTGGCCCCATCCTCCTGTCCACCTCTCATCGACCCATTCACACAGCTCCTAGCGGCTGTGTCGAACAAGAACTACCTGTGGGGAGAGCCCCCAATGCTCAAGACCTTCACAGACGGCATCAAGCGCGCAGGCAAGCAGGGTTGCGGCAGGGCGGCGGCTGACACATTTCACGCACATCAGCAGCCTCCACAATTTTACGCCCAGCAGCAGCTGCCACCCATCCCACACACGAGGGGTCAGGGCAGGCAAAGCGCAGGGCAGGCAGGGCAGGGCAGGCAGACTGCTTGGCAGCCCGGCTGCCAGAAGTGAGACCATGAGACTGCATGCAAGAATCACATGGGTGGCTGCAGTGCAACGGCGCTGCCTTGTGTGTACGACATAGCATGCCTGCGGGTTCAGATGGGCAGTCTTGCAGTTGTCGGTTACAACACGGGGCAGCTAGTTCACGTAGGCAGCGCCAATCTTGCACCAGAAACTCTGTGCGTGCGCAGGCGCAGCTTGGGTTGCCAAGACGTGGCGGGGTGGTGGTTTCAACCCTCTCCGTCCGCCCTGCCCCTGCCTCCCTGTCCTGCAAACCCTGGCCCCCGCCCTGCCCCTGCCTCTCTGCCCACCAACCCCGGCCGCCCGCCCTGTCCTTGCCTGTCTTCTCTTGAGCCCTCGCTGCCCAGCCTGCTCTTGATCCTGTTCCCTTTCCCTCAGGCATCAAGAACCACCTCATCCTAGCATTGGATGACGAGACCAAGCGATGGTGTGACGAGCACGAGATCAACGCCTACCTGATCAAACTTAAAGTACATAAGGCACAGGAGGGTACGGGCGATAACCACGCAGTCAGGTGGNGGGGGTGGGCGGTGGTGGCGGGACGAGGCGGGTGTGTGGGATGGAAAGAGGTGGACGGGGGCGCTGTAAGAGTGGCAGGGGGGCTGTAAGCTGCGACAAGACCCGCTGCAGTCATTCCTCCTTCACACCCACCCCAACACCTCCATACCCTCTCTCACACCCACCCCACACCTCCACCCTTCCCACGCAGTGCCATGAAGTTTGGCATCCTCAAGCCCTTCGTCGAGCTTGGATACTCCGTCCTCCTATCGGACGTGGACATTGCCATTCTAGGTAACCCCTTCGAGCACCTGTTCCGCGACTCTGATGTGGAGGGCATGACAGACGGCTTCGATGAGCGCACTGCGTACGGCAGCATTGAGGGTTTTGACGACCCTTCCATGGGGTGGGCGCGCTACGCACAGTACTACAAGCACTTCAACCTCAACTCAGGTAAGTGCGGGGTGCGGGGTGCGGGGCAGGTCTGCGTGCGCAGTGCTGCTGTCTCTTTTGGCGCTAGCTGCTGCCCTCCCTTTGCACTTGGCAACTGACTGCTCCTCTCTCATAGGACTCACGGGGTTGGCCAGTGTCCTCTTACCTATGTGGATGCGTCCAAGATACCCATGGCTTGAATGGGCTTTGATTTGAGCTGCAGCTGCCCTACCTTCTTCTTCCTTCCCCTCCTCCTTTCCCCGAACCTGCCCCTTCCCTTTCCCACCACACGTTGCAGCTGCCTACCCACTGCACCCCTGCCTCTCTCCCTGTCCCCCTCCCCCTCCCCCTTCCCCACCACACCCCTGCCTCCTCTCCCCCTTCCCTACCTCCTCCTGCCAGGCCTCTTCTACCTCAAGGCCAACGAGCGCACAGTCAACCTCATGTCCAGACTTGAAGACCGCCTCAGTAAAGTCAAGTACTGGGACCAGACTGCATACAACGAGGAGATCTTTTTCCTGTCGCACGGAAACTACAAGAGCCCTCAGGTGGGTGATAATACCTTATGGGGTGCGGGCGGTCGGACGCGAACTTGCACAGTGCTAGCCGCTGCAGATACATCCCTGCTCCCCCTCGGCTTAGCTCAAGCAGTTGCATGCATGCATACCAGTCCTAAAGCCAGTGAAAGCTGTGCTGCTGCCTTGCAGCCCTGCATCTGTGTCTGCGTACCCTGCATCTGTGTCTGCATGAGCTCCTGCTTCCATCCATGTCCCCGCGTGCGATCAGGTGACGGTTCGTGTCATGGAGATCGACAAGTTCATGAACTCCAAGCGCCTGTTCAAGCACATCCGGAACCTGCCGCAGGAAGCGCAGCCCAAGCCCGTCATGGTGCACATCAACTACCACCCCGACAAGCATGAGCGCATGCAGGCGGTGTTCAAGTACTATGTGGATGGGAACAAGGAGGCGCTCAAGCCTTTCCCCGGAGGATCGGAGCCTGGGCAGCGATGAGCCCTGTAGCAAGCCAGAAAGAAAGAACTACACCCTTGCAAGCTTGCCTTCAGCCTATAGCCTCAAGGGGCCCAGTTGGGCGTGGGCTGAGGAAAGGTGCAGCCCCATAGCACTGAAGTGGGCGCTCAGACTTGCAGGATGGGGGCTCTTGCAAACCCCCTCCATAGAGTGGAGGGAGTAGCTACTCCCTCCACATTGTGAGGGATGCGAGTAGGGGCGATGGGGATAAGGGCATTGACAGTTGAAGGAGGCAGGCTTGTCAAGCCAAGGGGATGAAGGAGGCTGCAGTGCAAAGCAGGCAGCCCGGGTGGTCTGCGTTACCGACCCTGCCAGTAGCATCATCCTTTGGTGGACAGCAATCGGCTCAGCTTGTGCACCACAATAAGGTCCCTCAACACCTGGCCCCTCTCGGCCCCTCTCAGTCCCTTGTGGCTTTCCTGCAACGCTCATGGCATGAAGGGTTTTCTATTTTTAGGCTGGTGCTTGTCGCACAAGAAATGCAAGGGCACGCCCCTTGAGAATTGCGTGTGTTGCAGCGCAGGAAAGAAAGAAGGAGCTACGCCCTTGGGCGTGAGTTAAGGAAGGGAATGGTCCGCAGGAAAACCTGCCCTCACACCCTACCGCCGCAGAGCAGGAAAGGGGTGGCTCAAACTTGCCAAATCTTAAAGCGCTCCTTGAGTATCAGGCACCACAAACGCACTGGCCAGCGCCAGCATAGTCCACACACGCCCGACCCTCATGCCTCCCATGCCGTAGCCCTTTTGGAAGGAGCGGGGACTCGTTGTGTAAACCAGCTGAGCCCGGCGGTTCACGTCGCTCCGCCCACCTAGGTGCAGGCCTGTAGGACACATGTCGCACCTCCAGGCTTCCAGCAGCAAGGCGGTGTCGTGCCAGGGACACAACTGCAGCTCAGCTCCAATTCATCTAGTCAGAAATGCATGCCTGTCTTTGAGAACAGGTTTGCTGACTCTGCACTCCACACATGGTGGGGTAGAGCAGGGTTTAGTTCCACACGTCAAACTTTGGACGAGCACCTTCCGCCCTCAGTTGCCCTTATCCGCCACCCAGTGTGCACACGTGAGGTGGCCAATGTTAGGCATCGTCGAGCAGGCGAGGCTGCATCGGCAGGGACACATGGCAGCGTGTCGGTTTTCATTTTGTGCGTCGCTTGCTTTTGTGCAGGCTCAAGCACCGCAGCTGCTGGACGCCTATCAGAGGCGCCTTCACCTCAAACTCGAGCGGTGTGCGCAGGGCCGCCTGGCCGGTCGGTCACCAGCCTGCAGTGTCGCTACGATTTTGGGCTGCATGTATGTGGGCATCGGCGCACGGAGTGACGCTGCATTGGAGCACGAGTTGTTGTCAGCATCACTCGGTCCGAGATGGCGTATTTGAATGCATGCATGTGCTGTTGCTCTCTGCACAGGTCTGGGCCGCGCGGCATGAGCAGCCACCAAGTGCGGCCAATCATGCAGCTCCACATCATGATGATTATCTGATCAGATACTGTCTGACAGGTGGATGCCTGGATGCCTAGTCCTGGGGGGCACCGCGAGGGCATATAGGAGCCCTGCCCAGAACGGGCGGGATTCCCTAGGAGGCATGCCTAGAACGGGCAGGATTTCCTAGGAGGCATATATGCCTCACAACACCCTGCCCTCCTTGCATGCAGCAGCCACAGGCTGCTGAGCTAGCTGAGCAGGAGCAAGTGCGTGCTAGAATCGCAGAGGTGACTTCACCGGTGAAGGGTAAGGTGAAGAGCGTCGAGGACCACATCCAAACGGCACCCCAAGACTTGCAATTGCACCTGCCGCTGTATCAGCGGCTGGCTTCGCTGGATGCGCATCTGGCTGTGCTGGTGCAGGAGGAGGCTACGCTGAAGTAGCAGCGGCGGACCGCATCTGCAGGTAAGGTCTGGGGCACCTGTATACTCTTGAGCGCAAATCTGTTTGTCTCAACTCTTGCGGCTTGAGCGTGCCTGCCACGCTCTGCTGTCAGCTTGAGTATTGTGGCGGCAACGTCATGTGCCATTGTTTTCCTGCTACTCCTGCCGTGCCCGTCTTACCCTTTGTTGCATTCATCTGCATTGCCTGCTGCAGCGGCGCGTGGCGTTGGCGGCGGTATTTCGAGCATGGCCTCGATGTCCCACAGCCACGAGGTGCGCCACAGCATGCAGCAGGCTTTGTCGTTCCTTCCTTACACGCTTGGTTGGGGGCGGTACCCACAGTGGCCCAGCCTGCTGCCCGTTGGGGGAGGCGCCACGCGTGTCATCTCGCTGAGCTGAGCAGGCTCTTCAGCTGTTTCTTTCTCACAAGCTATGACAAGCTTGCCTCACAACACCCTGCCCTCCTTGCATGCAGCAGCCAGTGGCTGCTGATCTGGAGGAAGCAATAGCGCGTGCAAAGGCAGCACTGCTGGAGGGCAAGGCGACGGGTGCCAAAGCCGAGGTTCCCACTGCAGGCCCAGCAATGCTGGCACTGTTGCAGGTGGTGGATGGGCTGCAGCGGCAGCTGGGTGCGCTGCAGCAGGATGTCGCTGCGCAACGCCAGAACGCGCAGCAGTCGATGGCTGCGGGTAAGGTCAGGGAATGGAGGGGGGAGGCTGCAGGCGAGAAGAGATGGAAGGAGACGGCGTGCACTTGAAAAGGTGGAGGTGGGCGACAAGGGGGTGAGGGCAGGCTTGCCAGTGGGTGAAGTGCAGGCAAGGTAGGGAATGGCCGCAAGGGGAGCGGTGCAGGCAAGGCAGAGGAGCTCCCTCGAGGGTGGCGAATGTGTGATTCGTTGCGCCTTTGGGCCGCGGCTGAAACGTGCTGCTTTCCAATCTGTGCTGCCTGTGCCTAGGTGACAGAGCGCGTCTCCTGCAAATTGAAGGTAGGTTCGGGTTTAAGCACTGCTTACTAACAGCTAAGGGTGCCGGTGGGCGAGGGGGCGCAGGTTTGAGTAGCTACTCATAGCAGAGGTTGGTTGCACCAATAAGTGGGGCGGCATTCAACACGACGCGGCTGTCTGTTGTTCATCCAAAGCGCAGCATCGTGTCCAGCTCAGCTCAGCTGTTTTACACAACGAGGTCCCGCTCCTCCAGCAATATCACCCGCTAGAGTCCGTGGGATGCCGCTGACGCCGTGAGGGCGTATAGGAGCACATTTACTCCAGTGAAAGTCACTTGCAGCTGGCTTTTGCGTCGCTGTGGGGCGCCGCACGTTCCTGCACGCTGCAGGGCAGGTGGCAGCAAACGAGCTCATGATGCGTAGAGCGCTTCTCAATTACACCACCGGGGTCGAGGACGCCGGCGCCAAGGTGTCCATTGGGTGCCCCGAGACACTTGAAGCTGTGCTGGCTGGTGTGCCTCTGCTTCAAGGGATAGATGTTGACCACGTCATTGCCGGTGAGCAAGCCATCAAGACATTTGCCGCGTCATCGGAGCTGTTGTGCATGTCAAGCTTGCTTGACCATTGATCAATGATTTATGATCACAACAACGCGGTGCAGGCCAGGCAAGGAAGGTTTAGAGGCCCTGTCAAGGATGCTTTCGCCCTTGCCGCCTGTGAAGGTCTGGCAACCGCCACAGACCAGGTGTTCACTGACGCTTCCGCGATAGCCGACTCTGAGGAGCCGGCACAGGACCTGTTCAACAAGCTGGCTTCGGACCTGTGCAGGCTGGGCAACAGAGGGCTGCATGCCTGCGACACACTTCGACGGGAACCCCGACAACTCCATTGGGAAGGTTGATGTCATT
This sequence comes from Chlamydomonas urium, assembly GCA_039880955.1. Classification (NCBI taxonomy): domain Eukaryota; kingdom Viridiplantae; phylum Chlorophyta; class Chlorophyceae; order Chlamydomonadales; family Chlamydomonadaceae; genus Chlamydomonas; species Chlamydomonas urium. The sequence continues at coordinate 4,351 of JAWZTI010001447.1, read as the reverse complement.
TTGTCTACAACGAAGAAGCCACGGTCTGGGCAGGTGAACTGTACCCAAGCATGCACGTCCAGAGCAGCAGCAATCCAGGCATCACCGCTGCATGTGCGCCGCGGACGGGGCTGACAAGACACGCTCCTTGATGCGCAGGTGCTGTGGTCAACGGTCGTGGCAGTCATCATGGTCAAGACAAACCTGTCAATATCAGCTGTGCGGAAGGAGGGCTACGGCAAGCTTCTGCTGCAAGCTGAGGTGTTGCTGGAGCAGCAGCTGCAGCGTGCCTGGGTCCTCGGTGTGATGGCCGATGGGCGCACTGTAGAGGTCTTCCGCTTCTATGGATTTGATGCTGGAGGCACTGCCGTGGGGTTCTGCAGGTCGGGGCCGCTCCCAATCGCACGCAACTCCCAGTCTCCGGGCCTGAAACTGCTGGCGCGGCTGATGCTGGCATCAGCAAGCGAGCTTGGGTATAAGGCACCAGGGCTGCCAGCATGGTAGGGCGACTGCGGAATCACACAGAGCGGGGGGCTGCGCTTTGCAACATGTACTTGGCTGACTGTGCGGTGGTGCATGCACCAGGTTTACTGTTGAGAGGGGAGGGCAGGAGTGGCAGGTGCAGCCGCAGCAGGTGCTGCAGGGGCGTGGCACTAGTGGAACCCGGGTATACTCATGCACTTGCAGCTGTGGGTCCGAGGAGGTTCAAGCTGTCATGCAAGTGGGCGAGTGCGAACACGAGATATGCGCCTGCGTGAGGCAATCATGCGCTCTTTTAGCCCACAGCCCTTCAAGATTCATCGAGAATATTCCGGCCATAATCCTGTCAGCTGTCATTGAATGCAGGTCTGTGATGGTGCTGTGCTGTTGTCCAACCATGCCCCTGCACACAGGTGTCAGTGATCCAGTTTCTGAATGACAAGCAGGTGTCGGGGGTTCCGACGCTGTGGTACTCTGGGCATCTGTATGACTACGAGCCGTGCTTCATCATTCAGCCGTTCGGCCGCGCTGTGGTGCCGGGCAGCCTTTCTGCGGAGCACATTCTGAAGATTGCCAAGGACGTGGCAACAACGCTGGCTGACATGAACCGCCACAATGTGTGATCTGCTGTCAGGGCAAAGGAATTCTGCGCTGACGCCTCCACCTCCGATCACTTGCATGCATCACTTGTACAAGTGATGAGCAGAACATGTTCTGCTTGAAGCTGATGCAACCTACAGCTTGAGCACAATGAGACATCCATGAGCTGTCAATGGTGCCCTTGGCCTGCTGCAAGTGCTGCACCTGGATGTGGCTCCAAGCAACATCATCGTAGACAAGGACGGCAAAGGCGTGCTGGTGGACGCCAGCTCGGCGAACCTCATGCTGCATCCTCACCAGGCGGTTTGTGTATTTCCTGTGTTTGATTATGCAGGTGAGCTGGAGTCGCTGCTGTACACGGTGTTGCACTAGTCAAGCAATTGGCACTTGGCATGGGAGGCCGATGGTGGCAGGCGAGAGAGATCGTCACAGAGGCCACCCAATCGGGCGGGGTATTGAAGACAAGGGGAAGCAATGACCACTCAATCCGAGGGTAACAACCGACGAAGTTACGAAATTGCAGGGCTTGTAACCGCCCATGCCGGCACGTGAACAACCGCCAAGCACCGCCAACGTCAAAGCTGACCTGGGGCAACACCCCCGTAGGCCAGCGCGCGCCGGCTCCAGAAACACGAGGCTTCTGGCATGGGAGGCCGATGGTGGCAGGCTCGAGGTTGCAGCTGCCCTGAAGTGGTCGAACATGGCATGGCACTTCGAGGTGCGTTGCAGTTGCAGGTCTCAAACCCAGTGCGTCCAGGCCTGACGCTTATGTCGGTCATAAACAGCTGCTCCGCAGCACCAACTCGCATGCCTAGGACAGAAGTCAGCGGCTGTCAGGCTGGTGTTGAAGCCGTTGGGGGACTGAGGCTTGAAAGACAGCTCCAGGCGCCGCAGCACACCCTTGACATGGTCAGGCACCTCGCACTTGTGCAGCACTCTCTCCTACAAAGGCAGCAGTATGGCAGCAGCGACGCATCGTCAGGGCTTGTCGTATTGTCAATAGACTGCCACAAGCTATAGGCCTGGACTTGAAGGATCAGACCTGCAACGCACCTCAAAGTGCAGCGCCATGGCCCACTCCTTGAAAGTGGCTGCAGCCTCGTCCATCCCACCGTCATTCTCCCATGCCAAGTGCCCATTGCTGAACCAGTGCAGCACCGTGTACAGCAAAGTGACACGCTTGTGCTGTAGCCGTTGGGGGACTGAGGCTTGAAATACAGCTCCTCCAGGCGTTGCAGCACACCCTTGACATGGTCAGGCACCTCGCACTTGGCCAGCACTCTCTCCTGCAGCATGGCAACAGTATGGCCATAGAAGCAGTATGGCCATGCTGTGACAGTCCCCAGCCTTGAAGAGAACCACCACCTGCGCTGCCAGCCTTTGCCTCTAAACCTGTGCTGTTCTTCCTTGTCGTGATCATCCTGAGAAGTAGGGATCCTCTTGCCCCCTCCGGCATCCCACAGGCTGTGAGCCGACAGACCTTTCTGTCCTGCTCACGTGTTTGTGCTCTAGACATGCTGCTGCGAGCGCTTTGATGTGTACATGTAGCGCGCCCTGCTCATGACACTAAAGCTTTTCAGCTCGAAGGGGGGTGACTAAGTAAGAAGCGCCTGTCAGTTCGCTTGAGCCCCAGGAGGAGGATAGGCCAGATGTAACATCTGAGATGTTCACTCTGAAATATGGCAATAACGCCCGTTTTTCTTGCGCACATGAGCCGGCTTGCTGTGAGCTGCGACTGGGCAGCCCTGAACCAGTTGCCTGGTTTTCCGAGCCAGACCATGTTGGCGACGTCAGTGCGCAAGTGCAAACTTGACTTTTCCTAGCCCTAACACCAGCTTATATTTGTTTAGATACATAGGTGCAGCGTCAACGCCTCGACTGTGCAAGGTAAGGCACAACCATAGATCGAGTAGTACATGAATGTTCACATTATTCCCAAAAGATGCTCCCATGAACCAGACTGCCCTGCCCTCCTGCGAGACTGGGACACTCTGTCGATACCTGTGCCCAACAACCAGCCCTCTGTAGAAACCAGGGACACGTCGTTGCACCTCGGCAAAACCTTGAAGGTGGGGGCAGCGCCCATTGCTCCATGCTCGCGTTGCTGCTCCAGTCACCTGGATCGACAATCGTCCAGGCACGTCCCTGCTGTGTCGGTGCCCGTGCCCGCAGCAGTGGCGTCAGAAGACCTTCTGACCCCTACAGCTGACACGGCACCCAAGACCAGGATACCTCCAACGCCCATACCCATGGGCCACCTGGACTGAAGGGGAGAGCCCTGGCGACAAGGCCTGCTTGGCTTGACTCTGGCGGCTTGAGCCCAAGCTAGCAGCCTGGTCTGCAGGCTCCAACCTACACCGCTTTACGCCGTTGAGCAGGTCATGGGGAGCAAGAATGACAGCCCCAGGCTCTTGAGCTGTCACAACAGCGCACGGACAGCAACATGGACAGCTGCAGCCTCTTGATGGCCACTGCCAGGCTGATTCGTAACTGGGCGCACCACAGGCCACGCCGCCCTGTGCCATGCGCTCTGGGGCAAGAGCCTCTGCACAGAGGCCATCAGGGTCATGCAGAAGGCCACGCAAGGCGGCGCCTCACGCCCCACCGCACCTGCTGTGCGGCGGAGGGAGCAAGCGGGGCTGCAGCTGTGGCTACAGCCCAGCCTAAGCATGCCATCCACCATCTACAGCTGTCGCTGCCCAGATCTCCTCCAGGGCTCCTACGCATCGCCCTCCTGGGCTCCTGCGCGTCGCCGTCCCGGACTTCTATGCATCGCCGCTCTTGACATGCTGATAGAGTGTGTGGGAGCGGTCTGCGCCCGAGAGGCGGCGAAAGAGAATGAAGGCGCCGCCAACCAGCACCACCACCATTGACATGATGCACACCAGTGCGACCCAGCCTGTAACAGTGACCTGAGACGAAGGAGGGGCGAATGGAGGGCAACAGGGGCCAGGTTGAAGAACGGCACGGAGGCAGCGACAAACTGCACTATTGACATTATGCACACCAGGGCAGCCCAGCCTGTGACAGTGACCTGAGACCAGGAAGGGGTGGGGGGATGGGGGGCGGGGAGGGTGGTGGGTGGAACAGTGCAGAGGGGTGGTGCAGAGTCGACATTGATTTCGACCAAAACTCTCCTTGAGAACCCTGATCATTCGTCATCCAGTAAGTAAAGTACGTGACAGGGCAATAATTAGAAGCAGAAACAGCCACGTTGCCATGTGTCTGCACAGACTCACCGTGCTGCCGCTGCTTGCGTAGGTGTCCACCAGCACTTGATCTAGGCCAGCCG
>JAWZTI010001446.1:0-13638 GCA_039880955.1 Chlamydomonas urium | reverse complement strand
TCCCAGTCCCCCGTACCTGCTGCACAGCTCCTGCAGCTCCGTCACAGCCGCCACCACCCCCCTCAGTGCAAGCAGCGCCAGGTCAGATAGCCGCCCCTCGTCCAGACAACTGCTGCCGCGCTGGCGCTGCACCTGCCGCTCTGCGCCCCCCACAGCGCGGCCACCGCCCAACTGATGCTGTTCAACGCTGTTGGTTTCGGGACCCAGCTGACCATAGTGGCTGTGCGTGTGAGCGACCAGTTGCAGGCGGGGCAGCTGGGGCGACTGGCGCTGGGAGGCGAACCCCAAACCCTGGCCATGACTGCTCGCCGCTGCGCTGCCACCTTGCTGCAGCGCCTGACTGCTGGACAGCCCCGGCATGGCTCCGAAACCCCTGTGCCCCTCTGCGCTCTGCCCAGGTACCCAGGCGCCGCCTGCCATAGAGGCGCCGATGCTGATCTCAACCAGCGCATCCCCGAGTAGGCCAGACATCGCTGCCCCTGTGCCGAGGCCATCGTCGCCCTCAAGCCCCAGGCCCAGCCAACCACCGCCCGACGCTGATGGCAGCCACCCTGCCAGCCCATCTTTCCCCTCCTCCTTGGGCCCTAGGGTCGCAGCTGGCATCAGAGCAGGTCTTGGCGGCAGCGGAGAGGGTTGCCAGGTGTTGCTGGTGGTTGACACTGACGCGTACGTGACCACCAACGCGGCTGGAGCGGTGGTGTCGGGCGCAGCCGCAGCGCGCATGCTCGGTGCGGGGGGCTGCATGGCAGGCGCAAGCAACAACCCAGAGGCTTGCTGCCGCGGCAGCCAACCCTCCACGCCCCCAGCATCGCCCCCTGCCGCCCCTGCCCCATCATCAACTGACCAAAAATGTTGCTGGCCCGACTGGGCTGCTAAAAACGGGTCAGTGGGTAGGCCGGCACCGTCCTTGAAGGGGTGCCAGCTGCCCCAGGCATTGATTGCTGCGGCTGCGGCAGTTTCCGCGCTGCTGCCTATGGCGCACCCCGTCCCCGACCCCACCCCAGACTGCACCCCGAACTCGACCGCAGGCGCCATGCGTGCCACGGCCGAGAGTGAGGCAGCGGCAGGGGCTGACTGCGCTGATGATGTGCTGAGGCTGGGCATGGTGTATGATGGCTGCGTCAGGCCTAGCAACAGGCGCATGGTCCCCCCGTGGGGCTGAGAGAGGGGTGAGTAGCCTGCGCAAGCAAGGGCAGAGGTGATGAGGGCAGCGTGGTTGGGCTCCGGGCCACCCAAGCCACATGAACCTGGCCCGGCAACTGCTGCCTTGAGCGTTTGGGGGGGGGCTTGTGCATCAGCAGATTGTTTCAGCAAAGCAAGCTGTCGCTACCAATGTCTGCTTCGAACCTTCATATGTGTACAGACACTTGGATTACAGCACGAGGCTCACCTACATCTACTGACGAAGCCTGATGTCCACTCACCAGGGGGCAGTGCTGCCGCATGCCTTGCACGAGCCTCTTTGACCCCGGCCACTCCCTCGCCAACATCACAGGTGGTTGATGTGCCACGCAGCTGCAGCAGTAGGGACAGCAGCGCCTGGTGCTCGCTGAGGGGGACGTGGCTGACGGGCACAGCACCGTGGTACTCTCCCAGGGCAGGGAGGGCGATAGTGCTCTGACTGCGGGCAACAGCAAGCATTGGGCAGCAGGTGTTGCAGGCAACATGACGGAGCGACAGAAAGTCTGATGGTTGCAACGGGAATGCAGACCCATCGCATTCGGGTGCAACGCATGCCCAATCAGGTCAGTGGAAAGCGCTGGAGCAACGGTGCACCGTTAAGAGTGCTGTGCTTGCACGCGCCACCGCACCTGGCGAGGCGCTCAGCCAGGACCTGCACTACCTCGGCATCATTGTAACGCCGCTGCTCCGTCAGCCAAAGGTACACCTGTGTTCCCAGTGAGACGCCAGTGAGCGCACCAGACAACGTCTACACTGTGCTGCTGCACAGTCATCATGTAAGCCTGCTTGTTGTATGCTGCGGACAGGTCAGCCACCTCTGCATCCCCTGGCATGGCAACGCAAGCACCTGAGTCAGGCTGGAGAAGTTGGCACGAGGGCGCTCAGCGTCGCCTGACCGCGGCAGAGCCTCCTGCAATTTAATGAGCAGAGCACCACGGAGTCAGCGGACAGCACGTCAGCAAGTTCCCACGCTGGTCAGCAGCTGCTAATATGCTCACCAGCGTAAGGTCAAGCAGGATGGTGAATGCTGTGTCCATGAGCCGCCGGTGACATGCATGCTCCCATGCCATGCCTTTGTCAGATGCCTCGCTCCCTGAACCTGCAATTTTGCGGCATAATGCTGCAACCAGCGACCTGCAGGTCGCGTCCTGCACGCCAGGCTGCGGGGCGACTTCCATGTCAGGTCTCCATGTGCACACGCAGCACCCACCTGCCCTTTGGCCCGGGCACAGATTTTGAATCGCAGGTGTGGGGCGTCACACCTGTAAACTGCGCACTGGCGCAGACTGCACGTTGTAGCTGCGTCGGCATGGACTGGTTCAGTGGCATTCAAAAGAATCTGAGCGCTGCGGCTCAGGATGCCGCGGAGCGAGCACAAAAGCTGGCACAGCAAGCCAGCGTGCAGGCGCGTGCCATGGCGGAGCAGGCATCGGAGAAGGCCAAGGTGCGTGGCTTATCTCCAGCAGCACGCGGAGGTTGCTGCAATCTTTGCCGAAGGAAAAACCTTGTTTATCATGTCGTGCCGCCTGACGTGCTCGCAGGCCCTCGCGGCGCAAGCTGCGCAAGAGGCACAGCAGCAGCTTTCGCAACTCAAGCAGGCAGCCGCAAGTGGCGCAGGCTCGGTGAGGATGGAGAAACCTGCACACTAAGTAGCAACTGACCGGTGTTGCCGGGGAGGCTGAGCTTATGTTATCTGGCCATGCGTTGCTCACAGGGCGGTGGTGAGGACCCACTGTACTACGGCATCACAGATACTCTGGTGGAGCAAGTGAGCTGCATGACCTACAACACCTTCAGGTGTGTGGCCACTCGTCAGCACACAGGGGGAATGCTTGATCAGTAGAAACGCGGGCTGAATACCCAGCCCACTGACGCAACTCACTGCTCGTGCAGTGATGCACATGCGTCAACGGCCACGCCTGCAGGCGATGCCATTGACTTCCGCCTCAGCCCTTGGCAGGAGAAGCATGTGCTGATGGTGCTGTCGCGTGTGGAGCAGCTGCAGCACCTGCGCTACGCGCTGTGCCCAAAACGCATGGATGAACAGCAGTTTTGGACAATCTACTTTGTGCAAGTCAAGGACCTGCTTCCACCGCAGGCATTTGGCCTGGCGCCGGAGCCCCCTCGCCCTGTGGCCGCCTCCACAGCCGCTGCCAGCACGTCAGACAGGCCCAGTGGCAACAACACAGCAGGGGCAGGGGCCAGCGGTGGCCTGGGTGTGGCTTCGCCACCAACGACAGCGACGCCTGCCAGCGGCACCGGCAGCTCAGCAGCAAAAGCTGTGGCCGGGGGATCCTTGGTTGGCAGCAGGTCTGTTGGAGAAGCAGCGGACGCCGCAGCTGGAGGGGGGACGGCAGGGGCAGGGCAGCTGAAAGGACATGATTCAGCAGGGGCGGCTGCAGCGCCGCTGTCCCCAAGCGCAGCCGCGCACTTAGACGAAGATGGAGATGTGGATGGCGATGTGGAAGACGGGCTGGATGAGCTAGAGGATGACCCTGAGCTTGCTGCGTACCTGCAGGTGTGGGGGAATGTGGGCGTGAAAAGCATGGCTTGCATAGCGGGGGAGGAGTTGCATATGAGCAGCAAGAGGATAGCACGCTGGTCCTTGGTTGATGTTGACCAGCAGCACAGTGGTCGGGGCAGTGTCCTTTTGCTTTGCACCTCCACCGGTGCACGGCCCTGAAGTCCAGGCACAGACACCTTGGTAATGCAACATATGTTTCAGCTTCCACTTGCACATCCATAACATGTTTGCTGGCTCCCAGCTGTTGACCCTCTTCTGCGCTGGCATCTCATGACACTCAGCTTCCCCTGCCTCAGCGCCGCACGCCTCACACTTGCTGCCTGTTGCACACAGGAGGCATTGGCTCTGGACGATGAGCAGGGCGAGCTGGGCTCTGCAGACTTGGGCTCAGTGGCGGATGAGGACCTGGATGACTACATAAACCAGCTTCAAGAGGAAGAGGACGGGCTCAGCAAGCTCAGCACGCCAGCAAAGCAGGGCATTGAGCACAGCAAATCACCATAGAGTAGGCCTTGCACTTTGGATACAATTCTACGGGTGCTTTTGTTTCGCGATCCCTGCCAGCTTCTAGGCGCCGGCTATGAGAGGCTGTAAAAGCGCGAATGGTTGCTGGCGTCGCCTTGCCCAACTGACCGCACATGCTTTTGAAGGACGGCAGTTCAAGGCTGGGCATTCAGAATGTGGATCCAACTTGCGCACAGGTTCAACCTTTTCCTCCGACTCGGGTTGAACACATTACAGACATAGCAGTTTGCCAAGGGGAAATTCAGCTAGAGCACAAAGGTAGCAACTGCGCAAGGGTGCCAAAGTTGCAGGTCACATCAACCAAGCAGCAATGCTTGGCGTCCAGTTTAGCATGTACACAGCACAAGTACGTGAGTGTTAAGCAGGAATGGGTCACATGTGTTATCAGCAGACTGTAGCCAGCAACGTCACGCGAGGTCGTGAGTGACAACCAAACAGAGCACAGCGCAACGTACCCATTCTTAGTTTGGGCAACGTATGGGTAAAGCATCAGGGGCGCAAATCGCTGCCCACATGTCGCAGCCAGCCATTTGGGTCACTGCGAGATGGGCATACGGGTGCCAAGACATAACGCACGAAGGTGAGCACTTTGATTGCACGCTGCATGGAATGCTTGAATCTGTATTTTTCTTGGGCAGAACAGCACTGCACAGGATGAAAGGTTAACGGTGCCTGATTGAGGCCTGTAGAGCCTCATTGCGGCCTCAACGCTACTCTTCAGCTCCCTACCCCACGATTTTGTACAAGACCAGGTGCGTCTGCATGTGGCATAGGCCACCAGCAGGGTGCAGGGTCGCGCGCAGCTACCTTATGACCTTGCGTGCATTGATGAGCCAGCCACATAAATGAATGAGCACAACTGGGATGCGGGCGCATGGAAGTTGGCATTGCCACCAGCTTCCAAGCAGAGGTCAGCTCCATGGCTGAGGAGACGACAGCTGCACGTGCATGTGCCGCTAAATCATCCAACTTGTTGACATCAGGTATCCAGCACGTCCTGCAAGCGGGCAGCGTTTGAACCTGGTCAACATTCCCATGGACCTTCCAGGTGGCGCGCGACCACCAACCTGCGTGCTACCTGCGAGCGGGCCTTGCTGCTCACCTTGATGCGCCAATGCGGTGGCATATGGTCGAGTTGACTTTCATGCTTGGCGAACCAAGCATCCAGTTCCTCTCGGCAGCAGGGCCCGAACAGCCTTCGGCGCACGCTAGTGGCGCCTCCTGATTCTGCGGCAGGCTGTTGCTGCTTCAATAAGCTGCTCTGGGGCTTTAACATCCCATATAAATCACGCCCTCCCGGTGTTGCGTCAGTCGCCAGCCAAGGCACAAGCGGCATTGTCTTCGGGCGTTCCTCCTGGGCTCCTCGCGCCCCTCGACTGGCAGAGCTGCTGTCTGCGTTGGGCAAATGGCGCTGTGCCTGCAGCGTTGGCATGTCAAATTGCCGTCGCCCTGTTGAGACCTCGCACATATGGAACGAGAATAGCGAGGAGCAGGGCCAGCAGGTCTGCTCAAGGGCGCAGGGAACCTCTCACCACTACTGACGATACTGGTCGTCTCTTGGCAAGGGAACAATTATGCACCCCCGCCCGCCAGGCCCGACGCTCACCTCGCAACGCCCAGCGCTGCGTCAGGTGACGCGCTGAGTGCAGTGCTGCGCACCAACTTGCAGAGCAGCGAGGAGTAGTGGCTGTGGGCGGCAGTAGCACCTGTGGCAAGAGTGCAGCGCCTGCAATGCTACAGCAAGCACTCCATGCTTGGCACGGCATGGTGAACGCAGTTACAGCTTGCACAGCGAAGTTCCGGCTCCTCGTATCTCGGGAACGCGCACACCGTAGCCCCTGCTGGGGCTGCTGGTGAGCAAAGTGCATGTGCTAGGCTTCAGCCAGCTGGTCCAGCTCCTCAGCAGCAGCATCATTGGCACTGACCGCTCCGTTGCCCTGACGCAGCAACCGCTGTCTCAACGACTTGTTCTCGTCCTTCAGCTGCTGCACCTGGACTTCAAGCTCATGAACACGCGCCTTGAACTGCACATGGTGCGCCAGCATGTCACGTGGTCATGAATCGTGATTGAGCTAGCAGCATTGCAGCGTCATGAATCGTGATTGAGCTAGCAGCATTGCAGCGTCTCGCGCTTGCTACTGTATGTACTCAGCGACGCAGCTTGAGCAAACTGACCCAACCACGCAACTTTGTTTCACCACTGCACATGCATGTGGCCCTCAGCTCCGCACACCTTGTCCTGTTCTAGCATGCTGAGCCTTAGCTTACCTGCATCTGCACTTGTTCCACGCGGTTCGACATGCTCGACCTCAGCGCGGCCACCTCGCCCTTGAGGCTGCCCGCCTCGGCCTCCTTGGCAAGCAGGCGCGAGGAGGCGGTGCGCTCGCGTGCCTGCGCCTCTTGTGCATTCAGCACAGCCTGCGCATCATGTACAACCACAATGATTGAGATTGCCCCCTCGCAGCCTTAGCTCATGTGCACAGCCAGTCCCAGCCGGGCTGATTTTCAGGGAAAGCCCTGTGTGACTGTGTTGCAGCCCGACAGCAATCGTGCACATGCTGATGAACAACGAGCTTGGACTGGTTGTTGCTGCTTCATTTCCCAGTGCAAGCGTTGTGCCTCACCTGGTTGGCTCTTGCCACTGCTGCCTCCCTCGCATCCTTCTCCACCTTGACCCGCTCCTCGAGCTCCCTGATACGCTGCTCACGCTGTTCAGCCAGCACCTGCACCCAACGTAAAGCAAAGCCGGCGATATGAGCGTGTAACGGTCTGCGGAGCCTCTGAGTCACGTTCATGCCATCACCTCTCTTGTGGCAGCAAAGCACAACTTAACATTTTAGGTGTGTCACCTCAACAGTGCGCAATCTGCCTCCTGCACGGGCTTTCCTGCGCGAAAAGCACTAACCCTCACCTGCCAGTGTGACAACGGTCCCGCGCCGGCAGCCTGTCCGTGTGGCTGGTGGCCTGATCCATGGGAACCATGAGCTGACTGTCCTACAGAGGCAGGGCCTAGGCCAGCTGCGAGACTGCTGCCAGCGGCTGCTGCGTGGGCGCCACCAGACGGCAGGTCTCGAGAGCGTTTTTGGCCACGGCTGCCGTTGCTGCCCTCCTGATGCCGCTGGCTCCTGTGGTGAGCCGCAGGCAGGCAAGCATAACTGTGTTCAGGGCTCTGTCATTGACATGCTTAGCAAGCCCGCATAAGAAAAAAACGTAAGGTTGTCGGTGGTGCGCACCACCATGAGAGCTGCCTCCTCACTTGTGTTTTGATGCAGAGCCCGAGCCCCCTGCCACCACCTTGCGCTCGTAGTCAGCTCGAAGCATCACCTGGTGAGCAGTGGAAAGCACATCAAACACGGCATGTATCATGCGTTGCATGCCAAACCGTTGGCCTGACTGAAGACGGCAGCATGCAGCCCCTCCCATGCCCCTCAGAGGCAACTAGCATGTGCTTGGCACGGCACTTGCCTGCAACCGTTCCGAAGACGAGCCCAGCTGCAGTGGTGGGTTGGCGACAGCGCTTGCTGCTGAGGATGGGTCTGCAAACGTGACGAACACTGACCCTCGAAATGCACCAGAATCATCCTTGCGCAATTCCACATTGAGCACTCTACGCAACAGGGTTGGCATGCCGCAGGCAGATGTTGAAGACGCCTCTGCCAGTGGCTGTTGCATGCCAAATTTGCTCATGCATGGCACCCACTGCTGTCTGCACTGTATGGCAACGGAGTCTTGGCCTGCTGCCACTGGTTGTTGCATGGCACATCCCCCCATGCATCGCACGCACCTGCCATACACAAAGAAAGCTTCCGCCACACGGTCAGCAGCAACGTTCTTCGAGAACGGCTTCTGCGTGGCGATGGGAGGCAAACAAGCTGTAAGTAAGCAGACGGATGTTTGAAGTCTGCCTCAGCGCGTTGACCACAGCGAGCACGCAAACCCACAGCATAGATGGTGGCAACGTCGGCTGAAGGCTGAGACATGGCGTGCTTGCATTGATCGATCGCTTGGTGCCCTAAGACTATCTAAGCAGGGTGTGGGGGCTTGACTTGAAACCAAAACGCCAGCTGCTGCAGCTTTCTTCATTACAATTGCTGCGCCTGTAACCTAGCTCCTGCATTAGCTGCCCTAGGATTCAGGTTTGATAAGGGCTACAGCCCTCGTACCAGCTTATCGCATGTTGTCAGCGATGAGCTGTGCACTCATGTGAGCCCCGAACACAACACAGCACACAAACACAACATCGGCAACGCCTCTACGATCAAGGTCATGTGCACATGTCGCATGTCGCTTAAGCGTTTGAATCACAAATTGGGAGTTGATGCTGGCCTCAAGGCAGTGCGACGGCAGCGGCTGTGTTGTCTGCTGAGGTCCCACCCCTCTCCTTCAGCAGATTGCGCCAATACAGCCACGCCGCTCGATCCCCCGCCTTCCTGGCAACCCTCTTCTGGAAGACGAGCGTCTGGAGCGTGGTGGCGTGCGCCTCGCCCAGGGTGCGGTCGTAGATCTCAAGCGCCTGCTGCGCCAGCCTCGCGCTCTCTGCACAGCCGCCCTTCTTCGACAGCAGCACCGCCAGATGCAGCAGCCCCGTCGCATAGTTCTTGCTGCCCTGGCCATATGCATTGGCATAAGCAGGCAGCAGGCGCCGGTAGATGGCCTCTGCCTCGTCCCACTTCCGCTGCCGCTTCAGCACCTGTGCCAGCAGGCGGTTGGCCCTCAGTGTGTCGGGGTGCTCCGAGCCCATCGCCTCCTCCTGCTGCACCAGCGCCAGCCGGAAACACGCCTCCGCCTGCTTCCACTCGCGCTTGCTCATCAGAACCTCTGCCACGCCGATGCAGTTGGACGCCGCAAGCCCTCGCACGATGGGGTCCTCGTTCGCGCCAACGCTCTGTTCCATGATGTCCGCCGCGTGCTTGTGCAGAACCTCGGCGTCGCCCAGAAGGTCCGAGCCCGCCGCCTACACAAAGAGAGCGCACAGGCGCAGGCGTCAGCCATACGATGCACGCAGAATGTCCGCATCAATGCTGGAGGCGCGGGCGCAACAGCCCGCTGCAAGCATCTAGTTCAGCAGCAGGGCACCAGCGCTGCGTTGCTGTTGTTTCTCTGCTGGCCGGCGCTCCCACCAGTCAACATGAGCACACAACCACTGAGCGTACACATGTAGCAGGGGCACCGTCAGGGCCACCACCTTGTACCGCCAAGCCACACCAGTCGCACCTGCACAAACACACCGCACTTGTGCAGCGCACAGGCATAGTAGGCCTCGTACCCCGACCTCGTGCTCCAGTCCCCTGCCTCGGCCGCCGACGCCTGCAGCAGCGTCTGCACCAATACAGGTCGGAACTGCTGCAGAGCCTGCCGGTCGCGCAGGTCTCGAAGGATGGCATGGTGGTGCTCCGGCTGCAGGCAACGCGCAGCGGAAGGATCCAGGCTGTCCAGATTCCGCTTGACATGCCCTGCTGTCAGAACCTGCATCGACAGGGGGGCAGTCCGCAGGGCATACATGTCATTTGGCTGCCGCTTTGCTGCGCTGCAGCTGAAGTTAGCTAGGACGTGGTCCTGGCACTCAAAGGGTGTCTGGCGCATTCAAGGCAGGGCTGAGTGCCGACGCACCTGTGGGCACAGCAGCCGCAGCTTGTCGGCACCCTTGACCTCTGCGGTACACCACGCCTCGTACTGCATCCATGCCAGCTGAAACACGTCGCAGTCGTCGTCAATGCTTGCCAGTGTCAGTTCGGAGGCCCATGCTATCGCATGCCGCGCCTCCTGCACGACGGCGGCAGCGTCTTGCTTTGGCTTTCGGCACAGGACATCGACCCACACGTACACCTTCTCCTGCCAGCCGTCAGGATCGTTGGGGTCTGGCTCGAAGCGGTCCGCCATCCACATCTGCACAAAGTTCTGGACGTCGCTGACTGTTTTGGCAAACACGGAGCCCCAGGCATGAGACACGTAGAAGTGAGGGGCCCCGACCAGCGCGGGGTCAATAGCGCGCACGAAGTCGCTGTAACTGCGCTCGTCAGCAGGGACCGACGTGTCGGCCTGGATATCTGCTCTGATGACCTGTGCAGGGGGGCGCAGGGACAGAGACAGGTTGTTCAGCGTGAAAACAGAGACAACGTTGGTGAACCTGTAGCCCCTTGACAGCGAAGCGTGCTGGTCAGGCACTGGGCTGGTATGCACAGGCAACCGGCTTGGCACAAACGCTGCAAACTCGCACCTTCTCCAGCACCTCTTGAAATGTCGCAATATCTGGGTCCAAGTTGTACGCCTGTGCAAACAAGTGGAAGGGGGAAAGCAGGCATATTTTTCCTATGCTCTGCTTCTGTGCAGGGGTCCTATGTGCAGCGGACTTTCAAAGACAATGAACGGTATGTCTGGTACTAGATGTGCTCCAAGGCAGCTGGTCGTGCATGAGGGGACAAGCGCTCAGCAGCGCTTCAAGCTGAGGCACGCTTGACATGAGCAAAGCAGGCCACCTTACTCGCAGCGCTGAAGTCGCAGCGCTGATTGCTTTGAGTACAGCCAGCAGCGTGACTGTGAAGCGCCTAGCTTGCCCCTGCAAGCTGTCAACCAACCACGTACCTGCATGCGTTCAGCCAGCTCAAGCAGGATGGTGAGAGACACACCAGGGCAGAGCCCCGCCTGCTCTGCGGCCGCCCTGGCATCTGACACCGTTCGGCTGGACGGTGCGGGCAGCGCAACGCCACGCTCCGTAGACGTCTTAATGGCCTTGGCCAAGGCGCAGGCACGGGCAGCCTCGGCCTCTGTCACGGTGCTGCTTGCAGCCTGCTGGGTCCCAATCGCCCCTCCGCTGCCCGTCCCTGCCCCTGCCGCTGGCCCCGGCCGTGCATCTGTGCCAGCCCCTGCCCCTGGGTACCCCCCTGCCCCTGTGGTACCGGTGTCTGTGCTAGGATTGACCTGTGTCTGTGTAGCTGGAGGTGTACAGCCGCTGGTGCTGGTGCTGTCCTCTGCCTCGATCTCACCAAAGGTGAGCGGAGACTTGCTGCCTCCGGCATTGCCGCTGTCCCCACCTGTGCCTGTGCCTGCACCTGTGCCTGTGCCTGTGCCCCTACCAGCACTTGTGCTCGCCGTGTTTGCACTGCCAGCGCCCAGACCACCAGCCGTGCCGCCTCCCACGTCCCCCCCGCTCCCACTGCCATCACCCAGCTTAGTGGTCCCCGTGCTGCCGGCGGCACCACTGTCCAGGTCATCGGACATGTCCAAACTCTCTCCGTTGTCTAGGGGTGATGCGGTAGTTGGCCCAGTTGGAGGGGTTGACATCGCTGCAACCCCGTCACCAGCATTTGCGCCCCAAGTGCTACAAACGGCATTGCCACTGCTGCCTTCGGCTCCAATGCTGCCACCGCCACCGCCGTCGCCACCAGAAGACCCCCCAGCCCCGGTTCCAGCCTCATCGCCAGTGCCTCCGTTGCCATCCCCTTCACCCTCATCCTCGCCCCCATCACCATCCACCTCCAGCTCAGCGAGCAGGTCCTCGTCGTCCCCATTGCTGATGGCGGCGCCCAAGGTCAGCGTGTCAACAGGCTGGCAGTCAGCAGCAGGAGCCTGCTTGCTTGTGGCTATCTCGGAATCATTGTCCTCGTCGCCAAAAATGTCACCGCTGGGGTCTGCTAACAGCGGCTCCAGCTCAGCCATAGCTCCTTTTGATTTGTGCTGGTTGGCTGGCCAGTGTGACCTTGGAACGCAGCATGACATGGGAGGTGACTGTTGAACACAGAATGTGTTGCGCATGCAAAAGTTGGCCTGGAGCAGCTCCTGTGCACCGAACGCACCTGTGTTCAAGCACAAATCATCTGCTGCAGTGCTAACCGCGTCCTGTGCGCGCGTGCGCTGTGCGTGCAGGGCGTAGCCTGCTTCGATGGCTACTGAACTAAAGCTCCTGAGAAATGAGCACAGATCAGACTTTCTGTAGCGTTGACGATAGCGGCACGCACGCACTCCACCACTACACGCAACAGCGCTTCGAAGCGCGCCCCACCACCACACTGGTCACACGCTCCACACCTCTGCAGTGTGTTTGCTGAAAGGGGTGCAGTGGGCCCTAGTGCTTGGAGACCACGGGCCGTTCTAATAATTGGGCCAGGAACGTGGGGCCCACACAGCTCTTGCAGCAACCCCAACACAGGTGGCGTGGAGGGATGCAGATGCCTAAGAACATGTGCAGCTGCGGGTACCCAAGTGCATGAGGTCCACTGTGGGGGAACCCCTTCCTGCAATTTGGACTTACTTTGTCACAGAAGACTTGCCGATGGCCCCAGACTCAACCTCCTCCAGCGACGATAAGGGGGCCGCAGTGTGGCTGGGCTAGGGCACTGCAGTCCCACCAGGGGCAAGACCTCAGCTTTATGCGTAGCATGCCAGGCCTGCACACAGTCCAGGAGTTGTTGGTGCTCACTTGTGCTGTGTTGAGGTGGCGCCAACAAGCAGCCTTACCCGGCGGTCTCCCTGATGCTAGGGGATCCCCTGACATAAGGGTCCGGACCAGGTAGGAGGCAGGCGTTCTGCTCCATGATTTCTGGGCAGCGTGTGCCTCCAGGCACATAACCCATCCGAGTAGAGAGGGGAATCATGTTTTGGGCCCCACCGCCAATCGCCACGGACTTGCTCCTGGTGGTCTTGGCCATGCATGAGGCAATACTTGTGACCTGGCGCAATGCGGTATATGCCGACTCACTACATGTTCGCCTGGACCCTGCGTCCACCCCTCCATGGACCAGAGGGGGTGTGACATAAGGGGAAGCGGCGATTGTGACTAGCATGAAATGGAAGCTACCATGGGGCCAAGACACCTTCCTGGTACCCACATAAGGGGAACTTAGCATGTCGGTGCGCATGGCCACAACGCTGCAGCTCAAACCTTCCTTTGAGAGCCGGCAAGTGGCCCGCATTACCTATGCTAAGTATGCCTTGCACCGGGAGAGCCAGGATACCTGCAACAAGGAACAAGTGGAGCAGACAGCAACGCAGGTCACCGAATCGCTCAAACAGCTGTGGGCGATACCAAGGGACAACAAGCGCAAGGAGACTCTCTGGCGCCTGATCACCAATGGAATAGCGGGGGCAGGGGGGCATGACATATGCCTGCCAGGTCCATGCCCCTGTGGATACCAGGAGCCAGCGATAACGCTTGAGCAGCACCAGAAGGCTCTTGATTGGAGGGGGCACTACTTCTGGGGCTGTGTAGAAGCAAAGAGGGTAGTCGAGGAGATAGCAGCATCATGCCTGCCACCACACTGGTGACGTGTGCAAGCATTTGGCTCATGGTTGCCCCTCCGTTCGTTCACAAGGAGGTTTGGGAAGTAGTCTGCATGGTAGCGGTCGAAGCCATGGCTCTAGGCAGACGCAGGCGGTGGGCAGGGCACCTCGAGGCGGAGGAGGTGGATGCC
>JAWZTI010001444.1:0-13650 GCA_039880955.1 Chlamydomonas urium | reverse complement strand
CGGACCGTGGCTCCGGGAGCTCTGCCGCTGGCGGCGCCGCCGCGGCGACCCGCTGGGGACTCGGGTTCCTCGTCGGCGGCTCGTGGCGCGGCAGCGGCGAGCCCTTCTACGGCGCGGGCCAAGGCGGCATGGAGTCTGGCCGCTTGAGCCCCTGCCTGGGCGGCGGCGACGCTGCCGTCTGCCTGACGCACTCCGACAGCGCTGGTGCGTCGTCCGTCAACGCCTGGTACCACACGCTTGGGGCCGAGGCGGGTCCGGGGGACGGGGAGGACAAGCCGTACATGGCTGGCGGTGGCGGACGGGGTGGGATGCATGGCGGAAGCGGAGACGGCGAGGAAGGTAGCGAGGAGCTTTCGGTGCTGGAGAAGCTGTCCAAGCTGGACGGCACGATGCCGCTGTATGAGCAGGTGAGGTGTAGGACGATTGTGTGGGCCGGCAGGATGAGAGGAAGGTGAAATGTGGGGCGACGCTGTGGGCAAGCAGTGCAAAAGGCAGGTGAGGCGTGGGGCGGCGGTTTGGACCAGCAGGATGGAAGGAAGGTGAGGTGCGGGAGCCATGCTGGCTTCGAGCTGTACCACTCCCCTCCCCTCACTGTCCAGGCCCTGGACATGCGTGCCTGCTTAGATGACTCAGCCACTTCCCATTTTCTGTTACCAATGCATTCATACTGCACCGCTCCTCTTTCAGCACGATGGTGCCTGTGTCACCTATCAGGCCTTGAGCCACACCCAATGGCCACTGCCACTCCTCTGTCCTATCATCTCACCCCTGCCCTGCCCCTCTGCCGTCCCCGCACCCTCAGCTCTTCTGCGTCATCATTAACGCCACCTTTGTCATCTATCAGGGCTGGGCGTCGGCCGCCCTCAGCGTGTTCTCCTGTCAGCCCATCGACAACGGCTCCGTGGACTCGAGTATCCCTGATTACTACGCAGCATTCCAGCGGGTAAAGAAAGCATGGCGGGCAAATTCAATGCGACTGCAAGCCTGGTGAACAGCGTTTGCAAGCGATGAAATGAAGGGGCGAGGGGGCCAGGCCAGGGCAGGGAAGCACAAAGAGATCGCAAGGAAGGGGTTGGCGCTGAGTTGAATAGCCTGATCCCTTGCATCCCCACATGCGTCCCCACACCTGTCCCCACACCTGTTCACATACCCCGTCCGCAGGCCACCGCCCAGTCCGGCTACTGGCAGCTCAACATGAACCAGGCCTGCTACCAGGGCGTCCACCTTCGCCGCTGGCTGCCCGTGGGAGTGGCTGCATGCTGCGTCATCTGCCTGGGGCAGCCTCTGGCCATGTTCCTGACAGTGCACAACGTCAGGGAGCGGCTGGGCAGCGCCGAGGTGCAGGTGAGGGGCTGCTGCTGCTCATGGATTTTTACCCAAAGGAACCTTCATAACAAAGAAAAACAGTAGAGGTTGTGTATGAAATGAAGCACTGACATGACTCTGGGCCTAGGCCTGGCACAGGGACCAGACCCTGTGCCAGGTGCACAAAAGAGTTTACAACATTCCTGGCATATGGTTCCTTTCTGGCCGGGTGCAGCCGTTTTCTGGTGGTGACTGCTCATCTCACTCTCAATGCTTGTTATCTAGCGGCTTCTTTTCTTGAACCTGTCCCCTGGCGCATGGTGCCAAGGTTTGGGCTCAGGCGGCAACAGCGTGGACTTCCTCGGATAAAACGCACAAGCAAATGAATAAGTGCGTCCTTCGCCCCACTGCGCCTCCTCTCGTCCTGCCGCCCGCCTCCCCGCCCCCCTGGCTGACCCCATCCCGCCCTCTGCCCTCCGGCCACGTGGCAAATGCCACCCCGTCCCGCAGTTCAATTACGGATGGCTGTACCTGCGGTACGTGTACAACCGCGTGCCGTACTTTGCTGCGGTTGCGCAGCTGGAGCTGCTGGCCGCAATCGTGGTGCAGGTGTTCGGCGCCGGCCTGGCTTCCGTCATCCAGCAGGCTGCGCTGCTGCAGGTTACTCTTCTGCTGTGCGTGCTCATCAACACAGTCGTGTGGCCGACCGTCAACCCGCTGCTCGTACTGCTGGGCTTCGTGTCCTTCAGCATCCTTATCATGACGGTTGCGCTCAGCGTACTGCTGGGCGACGGTTCGTCGGCGCTGCCGATGTCAGATTCAGGCGCTCTGGCGCTGGGTGCAGTAATCGTACTGATCAACGGCCTGTTTCTGGCGGCGCTGGCGGCGGTGTCGGTGCGGTACCTGAGGGCGCTGGTGCAGAGGCAGTTCATGGCGTACCATCAGCGCACCTGGACTGCGGTGCGCGGCATGGTCGAGAAGAGCCGCAGCCTCGGGCGCAGCTCCATAAGCAGCATCCAGGTAACAGCGGGCTGTCAGGTGCCGGGGTGTGCGACCACCTGTTTGTGGCCAAGGTAACAGCAGGCTGCCGAGTGCTAGGGTTGGTAGGTAGGCCATTGCAAAGTCCGAAGAGGGGGTGCGACCAACTGGTTTTGTCAAGGTAACAGCGGGCTACCGAGTGCCGGGGTGTGCGACTGCCTTGTGAATAAGATGGAGTGTAGCCACCTTGCGCCATACGTCTTTTGCGGGGCTTGGGAGCAGCGTAGGGCGTTTCCGCCAAGGTAGGCTGTAGGATGGCGGGTGGCGTGACCACCTGGTGATGGCCAAGGTTCTGGGGACGCGGGAATGTCGTTGCTGATGGAAGGTTGGGAGACCAGTGGGATGAACACAATAAGTGGACCTGTGCTGCCAGGGGGGTGATTGGGGCATCTGGGCAGCATGCATGCGGGGACGGCATGGTGTAGGGGAAGAGCGCAGCAGGCTTGTTTCAGGGTGGAATTAGGCACTGGATGCAAGTCCATCAGCCATCTGAGCACCTGAGTAACGGCTGGGCCATTGCTTCGGCCATGTGAGCCCTGTCCTCCTCTACCCTCGTGCATGGCCATGATCCGCCCTGCCCCACAGGCAACTGTCGGCAAGCTGAGTGATCATGGGCTCAAACCTTTGGCCATGTGAGCCCCTTCCTCCTCACCCTCGTGACGTGCCGCACCACTCTCATGCCTTGCCTCACAGTCAACCGAATGATCATGGGCTCAGACCTCTGGCGACGTGAGCCCCGTCCTCATCATTCTCGTGCCCTGCCGCCCCACTCTCGTGCCTTGCCGCGCAGGCAACCGGCGGCAAGCTGGGCGATCATTGGCTCGGGTCTGGACCATTGCTTCAGGCATGTACGCCCTCTCCCCCTCATTCTTGTGCCTGCCGCCCCACTTTCGTGCCCTGCCCCGCAGGCAACCGTTGGCAAGCTGGCTGATCAGGGGCTGCGGCGTGGACCCCTTGCAAGCCCCTTCCTCCTCAGCCTCGTGCCCCGCCGACCTACTCTTGTGCCTTGACCCGCAGGCAACCGTCGGCAAGCTGGCGCACAGCTCCTCTGTGTCCCGCTTCCGCGGCACGGTGACGACTAGCATGAGCCTCGCTCGGTGGCGGCGCAAGGCGCGCAGATCCAGCGCCGTACAGCCTGACGGCTCGGCCCTCGATTCAGGGCAGGGGTCCGAAGGCCAGGGTGGCATGGCTTAGGCGCATGTCGCCCCAGCTCAGGGCATTGTGCAGGCGCTAGCACGCAGGTCCAGCGCCATGAGGCCGGATGGCTCACCCTTATCGAGTCAGGGCACGTCTTTGGAGGCCAGGGTGGCGTGGCTCAGGCGCACTACAGAGGTGTGAGCATGCAGCTCAGCTTCTTTTGTAGTCCAGCAGGCCTAACATTGGGGAGGGTTCTGTTAGGCAGGGCGGAGTGGCTGTTCGGAGCTGCGCAGTCGCGCATAGCTTGCCTCTTTAGCTCACTTGTGCGTCGTTGGTGCCACTGCGTCAACTCCTTGTTTGGCCTGAGTCAAGTTGCACAGGGCTGGCCTTCATGTGGCGCCTGGAGAAAGAAGCGGTGGAACGTACACCCCCCCGGAAACTTCTACAAAGCAACAGCGTGTCAACGTGCATTTGGATGTGTTCCAAGCGTGCAGGAAAGAGGAGTGGGCATCTGACAGCCTTGTCAAGGGCTCATAGGGCTCAGCTCAGCTTGTTTCCAAAGGGCAGGCAGCAGGGCTCAGGGGTCAGGTCGGCAAAGCGGCGATACACCGACAGACATGTGACTTGGTGTGGGCTGCTTGCAGGTATTTCGTGTGGGGCAGGAGCGCGTGGCGGATGGTGTACAGCAGCCTCTCATTGATATCGGCCGCTCCTTTTGCATCTGCACTGATGCCGGAATTGCAATTCTTGTGCCGGCACTTGCACATTGATTGACCATTGTTCACGGTGATGCAAAGGAAGGGAATGCGCTTCGTGGTCATAACGTGGCCGGAAGGAGCAAGGATTGTTATTGATTGTTCATTTCTATTGATTGACCAACAACCCAATGCCTGTACAAAACTCAATGCCTCAGGCATTGCTGTTTTGTTCAACCTTATCTACCAATTGATGGCACTGTTTTGCCACGCTCTATGTCATGCAGACGTGGCTCGCACAGAGGACACAATGTCACTGCATTCTTTTCAAAGTGATTGATTATTATGCCGACGCCGCATCACCACTTGCAATTCAGCACTGACGCGCTCTTCCGCATCCCTTGTTGTTTATAAATCTTGGCGTCTTCCCCTACCTCCTGCGCCTGTTTGCTGGGTCCTGCCTGGCGGCACTGTAAAGAATGTTATCACTGTGTGCACAAGTCTTTGCTGTGTTGCCTGGCACGAAGGTGGATTGCAAAAGCATGCGTGCCTTGGCAGCATCTGCAAACAGCGCATGTCATTTTGTAAGGCCAACAACAACATTCCCAATTGCACGTCAACCCTTGCACAGTTAAATGCTGAACTTTATGAGCAGCACTGGTACGTTGCTCTTGCGAGAACGGCTTGTTCCACAAGCCTGCTGGTGTGGCCAAGGAAGTTGAGGCGAAGCTGTGAAATGCATCCACTCCTGTTGCGCTGGCCACGCAGCAAGCGCTGTTGCAGCGCAACCATGCTGGCGTCCTGCCGACAGTCTTTCTGGCTGCTGAATCGCGTTGCACAGCAGAGATTAGGCAGGGGTTACCTGCAATTGCCACACCACCACAGAAACGCACCGATGCAACGTTGTTCACCAGTATAAAATGGGCTGCGGACAAAGCAAACCTGTAGATCAGACTGCGGCAAAGACTTCGCATAACATAGCCGCTTCCGCCGCCCAACCCACTGCCACCATGTCGATCAAGCTCTACGGCATGGCGATGAGCACTTGCACTCGCCGCTGCCGCATGACCCTGGAGGAGTATGGCGTCGACTACGACCTGGTCACGGTGAGGCCTGCGCGCCGTGCGATCGCCGCGGACAGCTGTCACAGCGAAATGTGCTGCAATACCGCCAGCATGCGCACAGCATTGACCAGGCGCACATGCAACGTTGCCCAATGCAGGTTGACCTGATGAAGGGCGAGCACAAGATGCCCGAGTTCCTGGCCAAGCAGGTATGACCTTGACCTCCAGAATGTTCTTGCTCATACTGCCTGCGCCACCTTAAAGCACTGCCACTGCGTCGTCAGGAAACTGCGAACCCATAAAGCTGCTGCTGACTGAAATGCCTGTTGCTCCAACGCCGCTACATGTGTGCAGCCCTTTGGCCAGATCCCTGTGCTGGTGGACGGCGACGTGCAGATCTTCGAGAGCCGCGCCATCATCCGCTACATCGCCAAGAAGTGGGGGGGCAAGGGCACCGACCTGGTGGGCAAGGACCTGGCGCAGCAGGCACTCACGGAGACCTGGCTGGAGGTGAGTCCAGGAACACAGCTGCCTACCAAGCACAGAACAGTAACCGTAGTTGCACCCGACCGAAACTAAAAGCGCGACTTGGCAGTCATGCAGGCGCGTTTGGCGCAGGTCCAATGTCAGAATGGCTCCATGTTGTTTGTTGCTGAGCTTTCCTCCACCGTTGTACGCCTTTCCTCGTAGGTTGAGGCCCAGAACTTCAACCCCGTCGTCAGCACCATTGTGGGCGAGAAGGTTTTCAAGCCAATGTTCGGAGGTGTGACCGATGATGCTGTGGTGATGGCAAAGCTGGAGCAGCTGGAGAAGGTGAGAACTGGGCTCCAGTCGCTTGCCTAAAACGGAACATACTGTTGCCTGTCAGCACATAATCACGACAGCTGCCAAAGTCTTTGGAGCTCGCTGCAGGGCCAGCGGGACCACAGTTGCTTGAAATTGCTGCTGACACCCGTGGTGCCCTTTCTCCCCCCCCCCTGCACAAGGTACTGGATGTGTACGAGGAGCGCCTGAAGCACTCTACCTACCTGGCCGGATCTGAGTTCAGCCTGGCGGATCTGAGCCACCTGCCCTACACCTGGGCCCTCATCCACATGGCCAACATCAGCGCGCCCATTGACAAGCGCCCCCATGTCAAGGCATGGTGGGAGAAAATCTCCACCCGCCCCATCTGGCAGAAGCTGGCCTCGCAGCAGTGAAAGGGAATGTAGTGGGCCTCTCTTAGGCCAGCACTCATGTGCGTACCTGTGCATGCGATGTGGTAGGCAATGACTCTTACTTGCGCTGCAGATTGTGCTGCACAGAAACTGGATACTCCTTCATTCTTTCTTGTGCCCTTATCATGCTGCTTGACTTCTTGGCACGCTTCAAAGCCCGAGTTCACTCAGCTGAACATTCCAGAAGATAATGTGCCTTCACGCTTCTGGCCCTAGAACAACCTGGCAGTGGCTGTGAAGCCAGCGCAGCCCCACCATACAACAACAACACCAACAACATTAACCCTCCTGCATGTGTCAACGGCAGCATCAGCAGCAACATTGGTGGATGCCCTGACATGCAGTGATAATGCTGCCAGATGCAAATGGACCTGACCAGGGGCAAGCACAAGAAAGCCCGGGTTCCTGACCAAGCAGGTGTCACATGTGACCTTCAGGGTACAAGTCCTTGCTAAATTGCGGTAATGTGCCTGTGCCAGTCCACTTTGTTGCTGATAAGGCCTAGAAACAGAACCCTTTGGTGGACAGCGACTTGCTGATGTTTGAGAGTTGAGCCATCATCCGTTACATTGTCAGGAAGTGGGAGGGGTAAGGGCACCAACCTGGTGGGCAAGGACCTGGCGCAGCTGACGCTCGCGGAGACGTCGTTGGAGGTGAGTTCAGGGGCAGAGCTGCCTGCCTGGCGCAGATTGATTCTTGTGGCACCGCATGTTGCGCAGGTCACCCATGTCATGGTACCACCAGGCTGCACACGCTCTGAGCTTTCCTTCCACCTTGCGCACAGGTTGAGGCCCAGAACTACAACCCCGCTGTCAGCGTCATTGTGGCCGAGAAGGTGTCCAAGCCCTGGTCTGGCGGTGTGACCGACGAGACCGTGGTGGCAACCAAGCTGGAGCTGCTGGAGAAGGTGAGAGCCGAGGTCTAGTTACCTGCGTAAAGTGAAGCATTCTGCTGCCCGTCGGCGCATAATCACAGCAGCCGCCAAGCCTCCGCAGTACCAATAGAGCTTGCTGAGAGGGCAGGAGCGTCGCGGCTGCGAGGGCAGGAGCTGCTGCTGATGGTCACTTGTGCCCCCCTTTCTTCCCCTCCCTTGCACAAGGTGCTGGACATGTATGAGGCGCGCCTGAAGCAGTCGCCCTACCTGGCTGGCCCTGACTTCAGCCTGGCGGACCTGAGCCACCTGCCGTACACCTGGGCCCGCATCCACATGGCCAAGATCAACGAGCCCATCGACAAGCGCCCCCACGGCAAGGCGTGGTGGGAGAAGATCGCCACCCGCCCCATCTGGCAGAAGCTGGCCGCGCAGCAGTGAAAGGCCCTAGGGCATTGCAGTGGGCCTCTCCCGGGAGAGCACACACATGCACAGACCGTTGGACGCCAGTAATTGCAGTATTGCAGTTGTAGTGTTGATTTTTGCGCAAGATAAACTGCTCAACTGTTCATTCTTTTCTCGAGCGTTTTTAAGACCGTTGTGCTGGTCGTGTGTGGCGCGAAGGCCCGAAACAAACATGCAGAAGAAATGACTTGCCTCACACTTCCACAGCCTTTCGCTTGCAAAACAATCTCTGTCTGCAGTGGCTTCTGCAGCTGTTGCGATGCCGCCCCGTAAAAACAAGGGGCCGGCCAGCGATGTGCTGAGCGAATTAAAGCCCGGCGACCTGGTCTGGGGCAAAGTTGCGGGCTACCCATGGTGGCCGGGCCAAATGATGCCCGAGGACTTGGCGGATGAACACATTCTCCGCCGCAAGAAGCCGGGAACGCTGCTGGTGGCGTTCTTCGGTGACAAGTCCTTTGGTGCGTGGCATGGCATAGGCGTGTGCCCAGCCTGCATGGCATGGCGCGTGGTGGCATCGTCTGATGGGCGCGCGCGATGTTGCGACAGCGGTGGCGGCAGCTTGCAGGGCAAGGGCAGTCAGTTAGGAGCCAGGCCATCTCTGCGGGTGCACAACCAGCTTAGTCAACAGCAGGCCACATGTATTAGCAGCGGCATCATTCAGCGCCGCACACACCTTGGCGCCTGGCTGAACACCCGAGGTGTATCACATTCCATGTTGTTGCGGGTGCAATACCCACTTGCGTCTGTTGCGTGCATGCGTGATCATGCTTGGCCTCGTGCAAGTGTGCTGCCCTCTGCCATGCATGCCTGACTTGCCGTCGTTGACTGCATGCTGCAGGCTGGTACCCTCGCCAAGACCTAGAGCGTTTTGAGGAGTGGTACGAGCAGAAGAAGGAGCAGTCATGCACCAAGGCCAGGGAGAAGGTTTGTTACGTTGTATAATATATGTGGCAGGGGGTGGAGAGTGGCCGATTGTGTGCCTGTGTGACAGGTGGACTCAGCACTGCGTGGCAAGAGGAAGAAGATGCATCGCACGGCAGCGGGTGTAAGGTGCTTGGTGCTCATCGGGGGAGGTCTGTGTGTGGCACAGGAGACAAGATCGAACAGTAAGCGTAGGTTCTCAGGCGTAGCTTGGTGGGCTGACTGACGAGGATTGCCGAGGCGGACAGCTGGTGAGCAAGGTGTTGGCAGCGACATGGGGCAACGGGT
The DNA here is from genome assembly GCA_039880955.1 of Chlamydomonas urium. NCBI lineage: Eukaryota > Viridiplantae > Chlorophyta > Chlorophyceae > Chlamydomonadales > Chlamydomonadaceae > Chlamydomonas > Chlamydomonas urium. The sequence goes on along the minus strand of JAWZTI010001444.1, from coordinate 4,649 downwards.
GGTTGTCTGTGTACAGGTAAGAGCAGTCACCAGGGCAGCTGTGGGCAGTACCGAGCTCAAGTAGGACAGGCGCTGTGCAGTGTTCTGGCAATATGCAGTACTATGCAACACACACACACGCACACTGTTGCTGCCTTGCCCCCTCTCAGGATCTGCAGCAGGGCATCGAGGAGGCAAAGGAGATGTGGGACGTTCGTTGCAAGCGCACGCCCACCACCCACCACACCCCCGTTGACTTCCTAGACCCCTCCACATGGCCACCCGGCTGGGGCAAGGCACAGCGCTGGTGAGAGGGGATGGGGTGGGACATGAAAGTCAGAGGTAAAATGAGGGAGGGTGCTGGCATGCAATGATCGGAACATTGCCTTGCAGCCCCCCAACTGGCCGCCTGGCTCGGGAATGGCGCAGCGCTGGTGAGAGGGGATGGGGTGGGACATGAAGGCTATAAAATTATCAAGGAGGGCTGCTGGGAAGTGACGCCAGCCCTTCACCTGGCCATCGCATCTCCGTTGTTAAACCCTTGGCGTTGCCCCAGCCCTCGCACCCTGAGCATTGTTTGTCGAATTTTTAAGAATTGAAACCTCGAGTGCCGAGCCCTTGCTGATTGAGCCTTTTGCATCGCCTCAGCCCCTGCCTAATACCTGACCCCAATTGCCCACCCTCCCCATATATAGGCGCCCTGCTCCCGTCACCGCCGACACTCTGGCGCTCAGCAACCCGCAGCAGTCCCTGCAGTGGTTGCGCAAGCTGGCAGCACACCCCCTGTCACAACTGAGCGTAAGTGCTTCATGACGCTCTTAGCGCATGGCACATGTGACGTGTGTCCACCAAGTGATGGGGGGTGGACGGGGCGTGGTGGGGAAAGGGGGAGGAGTGTTGCTGGGGTGGATCCGTATTTGCACCGCCCACACCTCGCACTCAAGGCACCTCTCCGTGTCGGTCCCCTCACGCAGGGCATGGACGCCGCGACAACAGCGGCAGCTGCCAGCCTGGTGTGGACGGTACGCGAGGCGGTGTTGTGCGGCCAGGGCAGTACAGATGCCTCTGCCCGTACTGCACCGCCGGCCGCCGCCTCAACTGCCGACCATACCAATGCGGGGGCGGCGGCTGGCGGCGACAGCGGTGCTGGTGAGGCGGGGGCGGGTGCTAAGAAGAAGCCCGCGCGCAAGCCTGGTTCAGGGTCGAAGGCAAAGGCAAAGGGGGATGATGAGGAGGGTGCGGAGGAGAAGGGCGGCGGTGGTGGCGGTGAGGCGGGCGGCGAGGTCGTGGTGAAGAAGAAGCGGGGGCGGCCCCCGGGCTCGGGTAAGAAGAAGGCGGAAGGGGAGGACGGCGGTGGCGGCGGCGGCGGTGAGAAGAAGAAGCGGAAGGTGCCGTGGCCGGCGGCGAGCGGCAGCGACGGCAGCGACAGTGATGACGGCAGCGATGAGGACCTGGGCAGCAAGTGGAAGAAGCGGAAGCAGCAGGGCAGGGCGTCGGAGACGGCGGGTATGAGCGGCAAGGCCGCAGGCGGCGACAACGCTGCTGCCGCCGCCGCTGCTTTCTCCAAGTCTGCGGCGGGGGGCAGCGTAGGCTCGCTAGTGAAGGCGGCGATGGCGGAGCCGGAAAGAGTGACCGAGGCGCAGGTTATGGCGGACCTGGAGGCGCTTAGGGCGCGTGGCGACGCGGCAGCCCTCAACCTCGCCATGTTCGGCGGGCCCGTGGGGCACCGGCTGTCGGGCGGCACCGCCCAGGTGCTGCGGGGCGTGAGAGCGCTGGCGGCGGTCGCCGCTGTCGGCGATGCCGAGGCGGCGGCATCGAGGGCGGCACTGGAGGACGGAGCGCTCGACGCCGTCGCGGCCGTGTACCTGCGCTACAGGGAGCTGCGGTACCACTGGTCCCGCCTATACTGCGCTCCGTAAGTATCTTTGAAAATGGTTCTCTGTTGTGTAGGGAGCTGCGCTGTCACTGGTCCCGCCTGTACTGTGCACAAAATTATGCTACACGATTTGCCTGATGACCAAGCCGTCCTTCTGCTGCCGTGCTGTCCTTGCAGGCGTGGAGAGATCGGCCCTGTGGCTCGAGCTGCGCTGGAGAGGGCAGGCGGCGTTCCCGCCGAGTATGGTGCCGAGTCCAGGAAGCAGATCGACTTGCTGCTGCGTCAGCTCTGGAAGCAGCAGGGGCCGGGTGTGGGGTCGCGGTGGGGAGAGCAGGCAGAGGCGGAGGTGGGGCAGGGAGGAGCCGAAGCGGAGGCGGCTGCCGCACGGGGTGAGGAGGAGGGGAGGAAGGGGCAGGCGCGCAGGCGCGTCAAGCAGGAGGACGGTGAGGAGGAGGAGGACGGTGGGGGTGTCAGGGGCCGAAGGGTGGCTAAGGGCCGGGAGGGAGTGCTGAAAGCGCTGGAAGAGCTCAAGGAGGAGGTGGACGGGAAAAGGCGGCGCAGCAAGACGAAGACGTTTGGCGGGGGTGACTGGGCGGAGGGGGATGAGGAGGATGGAGAGGAGGGCGGGGCGCGCGGGGGCAAGGCGCGGGGCGGCAGGCGCTGGAGGGGCGACAGCAGCGATGACGACGGGGACGCTGCGGTGAACGAGGATGAGGAAGACGGCAGTGCTGACGAAGGGGAGGAGGGCGGATACGGAAGACGCGGCGGCGGCGGCGGCGGCGGCGGCCCGAGGTCCCCGGTAGCTGGCGGGAAGTTGACGGTTACCGTGGCCGTACGCAAGTACGATTACTGCGGTCTGCCTGCACTGTCGACCAAGGAGCGCTTCCTCACCGAGTACCAGAAGTGGCATGGCAACAGGGGTGAGGTTGGGGTGGGTTGGTTTCAGAGCAGGGTAGGATGCTCATTTCACCAGTCTTCACTACCATCCTGACTGCTCCTCCTGCCTGACCTTTACTCCCACATCTCAAGCCCTGCTCTTTGCGGTCCATGCCATGCTCATCTTCCTGCCCCCCTGACTGCTCACCCTCCATGAACCTGCCTGTGCATGAGCGTGCAGCCCAAGCCATGCCCACCACTGACAACAGCAAGTGCCTGATCGCGGGAGTGGACCCATACGCAGTGTTTGTGAAGGTTGCGGAGCATGGTGGCAGCGCGGCAGTTACTACGCAAGGGTTATGGCGCCAGGTGGCGCTGAGCTGGCGGCGGGAGCTCGATGGCACGCCGCGCCTGGGCAAGGTATGACCGGGGTGTGTGGGGCAGGGGGCATGGAGGATGGAGGATGGGAGGATGGGGGATGATGCACCTGCGCCTGGGCATGTGGCCCCGTGTGGAAGTTGGGGATGGGTTGTAGGGGTTGTCAGGGAGAGAGTCTTTTCGAAAAGCAGCCCTTGCTAATGCAGCATGCCAAAGGATGTGCAACATTCCAAACTGTTTTGCCACACGTGCTGCTCTCCGTTTTCAACAGAACATGCAGTACAGCTACAGCCACTTTTTGTTCAATGCGGCCCCCCTTGCCGCTGTGCCCTCTCCCACAGAACATGCAAAAGACGTACGAGTACCTGCTGCTGCCATTCGAGCGCGCCCTCACGTCCAAGATGGAGCCCAAGACGGAGCAGGTGCGTGTTGGTTGAGGTGTGAACGGTGCCACACTCTCGTGTTGAAATGTCACGCCCAGCCATTGTCATGCTTCCTGACTGTGTGCATCTTAGCATGCAACAGGCTTACACTTGCACTTTCTCCACACCCCTGGCTTTGCGCCCCTGCTCTGTAACCCAGCTGGCTCTGCGACAGCTTCACTCCCCTGCTGCCTCTGCCCTTGCTGCAGTCGCTTTTGATGCCAACAGGTGGAGGTCTCTGCTAACTTTGCAACTGTTCATCACCCCTTCACCCTTCACCCTCAGTCGTCACTGCTCTGCTGCCTTTGCCTGTGATGCCACATCCAAATTCTGAGTCCAGCTCACTTCCTCTGCCCTTGTGCCTGTGCCCCCTTTGCGACGATTCATGTTCCTAGCCCAACTCGTCCTTGGGCCTCACTGTCCTGCTGCCTTTGCCTGTGATGGCACAGGTGGAGGTCTCTGCAAAGCTTGCGAGGCTCGCTGGTGCCGTGACCGTCGGTAACCCGAAGGACCGCAAACCCGTGCCTGGTGGGTGTCGCCCGGCTGTTGCGGCTGTTGCAGCTGTTGCGTGCGTATGCTGCGGCAGTTTGGCAACAGGCAATTACAGTTTGCCAGGGCCATTGCGCACACAGCCCTGGTGGAAAGGCTGCTGCACTCAGCATGCGCAGGCGTCAGTTCTTGCACCGCCTTCAGTTGTTGCCCTGCCGTCAGTTGTTGCCTAGTCAGCAAAGTCAGGCTTATGCAGGCTTATACCTCGTCTGCATGCCCTGAAATGCACAGCTCTGAAGGCATGGTCAGTGGCCACGCCGCTTCAGCGCCTTCCGGACGGCTCGTCAATCTCCCCTTGCCTGCCTGCCCGCACATGCACAGCACTGAAGCCGCGCCCAGTGGCGACGCAGCTGCCCCGCAGTGGCTCCCGCGACCAGGGCTACCTCGACTTTGACGATCTCAACGCGGTCGACGAGAAGAAGAAGGCCGGGCAGGCAAAGGGCGCGGGCGCCGGAGCGGCGGGGACGGCGGGTAGGGAGGATGTCGCGGCGGCGGCAGCGAGAGCGGCGCGGCAGATCGGGACTACGACTGCGCGGCCTGGAGGCGGCGGTGGGGCGGGTTTGCCGGTG
>JAWZTI010001443.1:0-13652 GCA_039880955.1 Chlamydomonas urium | reverse complement strand
GGGGTGTGTGGTGGAGGGGTGAGGGTCGCAACGGTGGAAAGCCGAACGACAGCAACTTGAAGCAGCCTTCGTCACCATTCAAGGCACATTTCAAGGAGCACCCCACGACTGACGGCAGCATGTCATTGATATCAACATGCACACCTGCATCTTGTGCATCACTTGGTAGGCCCAGCCGCGTGAGTCGGGGTCAGACTTGTGGAGCAGTACCGGCAGCAGTACAAAGACCAGCGAGGCGACGAGGAACGTTGCAGAGGTGGTGTGGCCCGAGGGGAAGGACATGGTCCTGCGGTGCAGGCGAGGAAAGCGGTACAGAGCAAATGTGAGGGACAGCATCGTACTGCTCACATCTCATTGTCAGTCGACCAAGCCCGATTCGTCAATCACCATCCAGACTGGCTCTGTTGCCACCATGCCACCGCCCCCATCCGCATATGGGTGATGCAGGTTGGTGTTGGTGTCAGTCACAAGCTCATCCCACACCATGATCACATAGGATCGCACACCCTGGTCAAACACTGACCTGTGCAGCGCGGAGGGGCGCGTGCGGTGGAAGGCCGTTTTAAGAGAGGCAATCAGCCATGGATCACCATCCACACGGCCTAACGTGGCAGATAGCAAGGAGGGAACAGGCAGTGTCTAGCTAAGAAAAAGAGGGCAATATTGGAGTGGAGTTGTGCAGCAGCATGAAACCTGATGACCAGATGATGACGACAACAAGCCCCCGGTGACAATGCAGGTCATGTTGCAGCGCCAGACCTGGCCCAAGCCCTTGCCAGCGCAAACCCTAGCCAGTGCAAGCGCTGGTCTCACCTGCCAAGAGGCCATAGAAGGTCCATGCCAGCCCCATCACTGCCACGGGTGTCGAAGCCTCGGGCTTGGGGTTGAGAGCCAGGTGCAGTGTTAGAGCAGACCACCCAAACAGGCCTGCAGTAGTGCAGGTGTGGGGCAGGTGGTGTGCAGCTGCCCTCAACACATGCCTGCAGGCCTGCAACACTGTGTCTGTCACTCTTATTGCCTCCACTGCACGCGTCGTCCCCACTCGACCACCCGCGGTGAGGGGGGTGTCACTGACTTGCTAATTGCCCTGTGAGTCAACACCCCCTTCCTGCCAACCACACGTCCAAACCTTAGCCACGCACCGGCAACGATAAAGGTGTCGCTGACTGTCCTGTCCATGAGCCAGTAGCGCAGCATGGGCTCGATTACCTGAGCCGCCTGGTGGCCCCACTCATCTAGGCCGGCCAGCACATGCATGCTCTCGAACAGCGGGCTGCCAAATACATCAGCAGTCACTGCCGCAAAACCCACTGCTCCTATGGCTGCAGTGTGCCAACCCAGGGCCTGGCTCTTCCACCCTGCCTTGCTGTGCACGGGTAGCACCTGATGTGCTGGCGGGCCTGCAGGCTTGTGGCGCAGGTGTGGGGTACAGAGTGTGCCCTGCTGCTGCTGCTGCTGCTGCTGCTGCTGCTGCTGCTGCTGCTGCTGCTGAGTGCGCTGGCGAACCAGGGGTGCAGCTTGCACCAGTGGTGCCATCACGAGCACCGGCAACACCTGGTGCGGCCGGCGCAGCAGCTGGCGAAGCAGGGGCCGGTCATGCTGCGGCTGCGGTGCCATGTTGTGCACAAGGTTCTCAGCGCCCTCGTGGGATTCGGCTGAGCATCAGCATCGTTTGAACCAGTGTGGCCGAGACGCCAATCTCACCGCGCGCCTACCCCGCAGAAGCCACCTACTGCAGGTGATGACCGCGCGCTGCTCCATGGCTCGCCTCCCACACTGCGTCATACCCTGGGGGTCTTTTCGCTCGAGAGAACTCATCCACTGGGACGAACAACCGGCGCATGCCAATAGGCGGCTCATTTCAACGTGCTTACCTACACCAGTGCTTGGCAGCTCAACCTGAGATAGCTTGAAAGCTCCGGACGACCTGCGAAAAGCGCAAGGGGTGAGTGCGCATGCGCATGCGGCCGCACACAACAGGTGGCTTTGCGGTCAGCCAGCAGCGCTGAGCGTGCATTTGGGACGTTCACGTTCAAGACAGCCGCACGTAGACCGCCCACGGCGCTCAAATGTGTTTGCGCAGGTCAAAACACCACGCAGTAGCCAGCAGACGTGCTTACCTGACCACCTCGGTCAGCCACGTCCTCAAGAACACCGCAAACCCTAGCACTTCGAGCAGCCGCCCCCAGCCGCCCTCTCTCCCGCGGAGCAGGGGCCAATTGCACTTCAACCAGCAGCACACGACTGCGTTTCGAGCACCCCTGCATAGAGGCGCCCGCAACCACATCCAGTGGACACATTTCCAAGTTGGCACAAATCCGCCACGGCCAACACTGCACTCAGCCCCATGAAACGACCACCACAAAGCGACCTAGAGCTTGAGGAGGTGCGGGCGAGGGGGCCGCCCGTCAATGCGCGCGCGCTGACCTCTGCCCGTTGGGTGCATGGACACCAGCTGAGGTGGCAGGCTCCAATAACCGCTGCGCACTGATAGCTGTTGCTGCTGGCGCATTCCGCTCAGGTGCCTGATGCATTGCAGCAGCAGCTGGTGTGCTACCAGTGCGGCACGACGCAGACTCCGCAATGGAGGGAGGGGCCACAAGGCAAGTGCGAGGGCGGTCACATCCCACGTGCTGTTGTACATGCCACAGGCTGTTAGGTACTTCATGGGAGGATGCTTCTCTAGGGTTCATGCTGACTCGGCCATTCCGCATCTGCCTTCTCAGGGCCCAAGACACTCTGCAACGCCTGCGGCGTGAGGGCATACCGCCAGGCCAAACGCTCGCGCAAGGGTGGCGCACACGGCGGCTCTGCGCGTTCCAGCTTGCAGGCAAGGGCGGAGGGGTCTGGGCTGGACATAACGCAGGGTTTGCAAAAGGCAGGGCCATGTTGTACCTCGAGAGCAGGGCAGAGTCGGAGCACAGTCATGAAGCTTAGCTGCACTCCACTGACTGCCGTGAACTGTACCTCTCCATCTGCTCTGTCTGCATCGCGCTTATCTACCTTGTGCCCTGCCATTCCCTGTTGCAGAGGCAGCGTGGCATGACAGCGCGGCGCAGCAGCCACCTGCATGGCGATTCAGGTGATGAGCTGACCGTGACCTACTGCACCATGTCAGACCACAGCACTGAGGACTCAGAGGAGCAGCTGGCGGCGCTGAGCCTGCTGTGCTTTGCGGGGCTGCAGCCAGTGGGGACAGAGGGGCTGGAGGAGGGGGACAAGGGGCTGGAGGAGGGCCTGGCGCAGGACGCTGAGGAGGAGGGGGAGGACGGCGCGCAGCCAGCGCAAGGGACAGAGCTGCCTATGGAAGGGGAGCATCAGCAGCCCAGCGCTGCAGGCATCAAGGAGGAGGTGAGGCTGGGGTGCACCAGCGGTTTGGTGAGTGGCATTTGACGAGTTGCCCGCAGCCCGCTCGTGCTTTTCTGTTGGGTAGCTCATGCAAGGGCTGCTGTTTATGAGCCACCAGCCCTTGCAGCGATTGTTTAGGGTAGCTATTTCCTAACGTGGCCCCCCTAAATCACAGCATCTGCATGGCAGCTGAGTGCTATGCTGCTGCAGCCTGACCATACCATACCCTGCCTTGTGGTCAATGGTGTTTGCGCAGGTCCCCACTGCTGCCGGAGTCACTACGGATCGGCATACGGCGCCCCTGCCCGGCGTGCCGCTGTTCATCGCGCAGCTGCCGACTGCTGAGCTGGCATGCCTGCAGCAGCTGCAGGGCGCGGTGCAGCATGCTTTCCGTGAGGTCCAGGCGGCGGAGGCGGCGATGGTGGCTGTGGCAAAGGTGCGGAACGAACGAACTTGGGAGTAGCGCGATGTGCGGCTGCATTGGTTTGCTGATTCAATGCCTCCACAGCTACGCGCCAGACCCTTGTGAGCCTCACATGCAGCATGTGATCTCACATGCTGCGCCTGCATATCTGACCCTTGCACATGTTGTGTGCTGCCCCTGTGCAGTTCTTGAGGGAGAAGGAGGTGCAGGCCCGCAGCGCCCGCGAGCGCGCCCGCCTGGCCGAGTGCTTGCTGCTGGAGCAGATGCGGCAGCTGGACGAGCAGTTCCAGCTGTCCAGGCAGCTGCATCAGCAGCAGCAGCGTCAGGACCAAGGCCAGGACCAGCAGCAGCAGCAGCAGCAGCAGCAGCAGCAGCAGGAGCAACGGCAGCCGGAGCCGAGTGCACAAGTACCGTTGCCCCTGCAGACTGGAGCGCCAGTTTCGTCAACAGCACCGCCAGCTGCACCTATAGCAGCACTGTCGGTGCCTGCGGCTGTTGTGGCCAGCCATTGATGGTGATTGCGCACAGCCTTGGGCCGCCCGTCGGCTCTGCCTAAGGCGGCAATGGTCCTGCTCGGCCGCTCTCACTTCACCACACGCGGCGGAGACCGCTGTGAAGGTGCATCCCACTGCACAGGATGAGCCAGTGGCAACTGACATCGAGGCCTCCCAGCTAACTGCAACAAGCGGCGCAGGACAGGCGTGTGTGGCGCGAGCGTCCGTTGACATGGGGCTGCGTCGCCTTGGCATGTCCGTCCTGTTCCCTGTGTCTCCTGCGGTTGCAGGAGGCCTACAGCTTGTCTCGTAGGTAACGCCAAGATGCCAGCAGCCGCACCTCCATTATCCTTGCACAGCCCCCTGTGTTCACAGCAAACCTGCGTTCCCAGCGATTTGCAGCACTGCTTTTGGCAATCTGCACTGCGTTGGCATGAGCAAGTGGGGCATCGCCAAGCGTAAACGGGCAGAGGCGACCAGCCAATGTGTGCCGCATGTATTACCGTCACACCAAAGCCCCTGCTGCTGGCGGGGCAGTGCATGTGAGCATGCAGAAGCACTTTGCAACAAGACCCATTTCCCCCTTAGGCACTGGAATGCAGTTTGCATCTGGGGCCATAACTGCATGCTTGCATATGTAGCACATGCGATACACTAGAGCCATAATCATTGCATGGTTTGCCAGAGTGCGTGGTGGCCTATTGGCAGCAGTGCTGCCACTCTGGCGTGGCTGCACCTTGCTTACCCTGTGTACACTATTCGCTGCCCCAGCAGCCTTCAGGCCACGCCCGTTACCGGCGGAACGTGGCTGTGAAGAGAGCCAAGAGCAGCAACGAACGGCAGCTACGGCGGCTCAACGTTGTTGGTCGTAACATGCTAACCGCAGTTACGCATTCCTTTGCGCACTGCGTGGCATACTGGTGCCGTGGCCCCCCCCTCCTCCCACATGATCTCTTTCCCCCCGGTTCCGCACTTGTTTGAACACTCTGTACCAAAACTAGGAATGGACGCCAGAGCAGGCACAGGCTCCCGACCCGCCACCAAAGGTTTCCTGCTGGTGGTGTGCCCGGAGTTTTCTACCGCTCGTACTCCCCTGCTGAATTCTGCCCAGCGGTTCCGCCTCAGATTCTTTGCAAGTTTCGTGACATGGCTGCGAGACCAGCCCCACTGCCAGCCCCTGCCAAGCTTGACCTTATCCTCCTAATTGCCCCTCCCCACCCATCCCAGTTGTATGCCTCCCCCTCCCGCCACTCCCTTGATTACATGCCTCCCGTCTGCCCGTTTCCTTGCTTCAATCAGCTATAAGCCGCAACTTTTGTTAGGTATGTTTGCCCCCCCAATGCGGCCTCTGCCTCTGTACTGTATCAGCATGCCAGTACCCATGCTTTCATGCTAGCGCGGCCCCAAGAACTGGGGCAGGCAGGGCCCAGTGTTCGGCACGCCCCTCGCCTGCCCCCTCTTGGAGTCCAGGGTATGCACTAGGTTTGTGTGTCTTCCAGGGTGTTTGCTACAGTTGTTTGATACTCCTTTCCTGCTTAGGCGAGGTGCATGGTGCATGGTGTGTGTGTATGTCATTGCACGTTTCATAGCTTATGCGTCGATCCCAAACTGGTCACTTGGTTTCACTAGTGACGCAAACAATGACCCCACCCATCCCCTTCCTTTTTGTGTCTGGGCACCAAAACAGCTTGGTCCAAGCCTTGGTCGCAGGGCTTGTGCCCAATGTCAGTGAGTGGTGTGCCAGCATGGGTGTTTCTGACTCTTTGACTATGGATCTGCTTTTAGGTTCTCCTACTCCCAGGGGCCCGTGTCAAGTGGTCATGAGGGCTCAAGTTGCGATGTAAACTGTTTGTGTGACCAACCTGGGGTGGGATCCAGCTACCCAGCTCAAAGCCACTGGTATGGCCTGCCGCAGCATGGAAGTGCCCTTGCCAAACTAACGCCATCAGCCAGGTGTGGATTGTTTTGTCACACACAGCAGCAGGAAGGCAGCTCAGCGTACCTGCGAGGGAGGTTCACCTACATTGATTGCCCAACTCACCTCCTAGCCGATGCTGCTGCTAGCACTCACATGCTATACCTAGGTACCAGCAATGCCTATGACCCTGGCTGGTGGCCCAGGACTCATTGCCGGTCGATCGCCCTCCAAACCTGCGNCCCCCCCCCGATGGTCACCTGCTCGCGTCGGCCGCACTAAAGTTACAGCGTTGTGCCACGTACGAAGCTGTAGTTAACAGTTGCCACTGCACCTTGGTTGGAGCTTTGATCGCACCCCCTGCTGAATGCTGACACGTTTCCCAAGGCCCTCTTGTCAGTCAGTCCCCATTGTCCAGTTGTTTGCTCTCTCGAGGGAGTCGAAGGAGTACCCATTCCTCTTCCATGCTTTGTTGTTCCTCCTGGTGAAGTCAAGCTAGCAACTGACCATTGCCATTCTGCAGCTGATGCGTCCCGTTTCCCTACAACAGGATCCTCCATGTGCAACAGCCTCACCAAGACATGTCGCACATACTGCACTGTGCTGCACACTGCCCTGTCTGCCTGCCGGATGTCTTGAGGTTGGATCAGCGGGTGCGTGCACGCTGTACATTGGCAGGCGTGCTACCTGAGTACTGCCGCTGCTGAGGTAGGCTATGCATAGGTCAAGCGAAAAGCACAGCGTCTCCATTGCACGCTAGATGCACGCTAGAGCTGGAGCAATGGGGCTGCACAAAGGAGTCCTTTGAAAGGACACCTGGCATGCCCAGTTAGACCTGCGAACCAGTCCGTTGCGAGCCTTGGATCGCAAGCACGTAGGCAGCTCGGCATCGTTGCTCGGCATCAATGGCGTAGCAGCGCTCACAACCTCCTGGATCGATGTGCTCGGTATCTCCACACTGCCCTTGTGGGTGTGAACTTGGCGCTTGTGGGCACACCGTCCTCCCTTAGCGCAGTGTGTCGCAGCTCGCCGCTGGCATACGCGGCCTGATCTGCGCGCCATCTAGCCATCTTCCAGCGCTTCAGCTTCGCCAGCAAGGGGGGCAGCCATGGGCAAAGGCATGGATGGGCGTCCCGTTCGGGACACGTTCATGAAGAAGAACTTCAGCAGCTTCGACAAGCTCACCAACCTGGTGCCAAACGTCAAGGACGACCTGACGGTGTTGAGGCACCTCTGGTTCAGCAAGAGCAAGGGCGACGATCACGCACAGCGCCTGGAGAGCTTCTACGGCCCACAGGCGGAGGCATGTACGTGCTTGGGAGAGCGCAGGGGCTAGGGGACAGCAGCGCAGGGCGGTATGGCAGATTTTGGGCGCGCACTCGCCTGCCGCCCGCTCTCTTGGTGGAGTTTTGCTGTGCCTCCCGCCAACCGAGCATATTTTCGCCTTCTGCCCTCACGATGTATGCATGCGCGCAGATGATAAGTTTCGCGCCAACTTCCTCTGGGGTCGCAAGCCCATGCTGGCGGCCTGCGCTGCGCGTCTCGCCAATCGCAACAACATGATCTGGGTTGATTTGGGCGGTGGCACTGGGGTGAGCGGGAATGAGACAGGGCTGCTTTTAGGATGCTGGTAGTGTCCCATGTAGCGATGGCGCTGCCGAGGGCAGTATGCGCACTTGTGGGCCGTGGGTGACACCATGTGCATGGGACCCAGAGCACACAAGACGCCAACTGCTGTTTCGCGCGTTGCGCTGCAGGAGAACGTCGACATGATGTCCCAATACATCGGCCTGGACAAGTTCAAGCACATCTACGTGGTGGACCTGTGCCACTCCCTGTGCGAAGTGGCGCGCAAGAAGGCCAGGACCAAGGGCTGGAAGAACGTGACCGTCATCGAGGGCGATGCATGCCGCTTCCAGCCGCCCGAGGGCATGGCGACGCTGGTGACATTCTCTTACTCGCTGTCCAGTGAGTGCTCCAGTCGAGAGCGATGGCGCGCGCCGCAGCAGGGATCGCACCGCAGAGCCGAGCCAGACTGGTCTCACGCACAGCTACAGGCGGCTTGTACTTGTCGCCTAGCTGCTGCCATATGCTTACTGCAATACCACCCGCTTCTGCAGTGATCCCACCCTTCCACAACGCCGTGGACAATGCCATCAGCATGCTGGCGCAGGACGGTTTCCTGGGCGTGACTGACTTCTTTGTCAGCTCCAAGTACGACCTGCCCATGCGCCAGATGACGTGGGCCAGGCGCTTTTTCTGGAGGTGCGTTGCCAAGCGCATTCGCTAGCCGATCCTGCTTGCATGCATCATCAAGGCAACTCAGTTAGCTCACACAAATACATAGCAGGCGTCTGCACCTGCCCAGTGAGCTACTGGCCACCATCTTCAGCGTTCCTATTCCACCACATCAGCTGCTGAAGTGACTGACTTTCTCCTCACCACAGGTCAATCTTTGACATTGACACCATTGACCTGGGGCCAGAGCGCCGCTCCTACCTGGAGCACAAGCTGGAGCGCGTTTGGGAGATCAACAGCCAGGTGTGTGGTGGTGTGAGTGATATTCTTGAAGGCGTTGGGCGACAGGTGTGCCTGTGCCTCAGTGACAGGTTACCTGCTCCTGGGCAGCTTTTGACTACGCCACAACTGTGCCGCCTGGCTCATGAGCGCGCTTGCTACCATGGCGGTGTGGCACAAACTCTTTTGCCTGGGTTGCTTACCCCGCACGCCCGCTCTGCACCCTTTCCCATTGATGACCAGGGCTCCATCCCCTACGTGCCATACCTGCGGGCACCGTACTATGTGTGGGTCGGGCAGCACCACCAGACCGGACGTGAGTGTGATCGTGGTAGAGTGTGAAGGCAGGCAACAGGCACAAGCAAGCAACCAGCTTGCTAGCAGCACAGCAAGCTGTGCGCAAGCAAAAGCGGCAAATGCTGCACCTGACGCAACAGATATGGGTGTGGCTGCATGCACTGCAGGCAGCCATGACAGCCTAAGTGGCTAGGCTGCAGCACCTGCCATACTCACCCCCTGGCACACACTGACCCTTGGCTTGCCTGCTGCATTATGTCTGTCGTGCAGACGCCGCGCATGAGAACAAGGTGGACCGCCCAGCGCTGTTCCCCCCCACCTTCCTGTACACTCAGTCATGGGAGGACCCTGAGCCTGACATGCAGGTGGGCATGCAGAGCACGCAGCCGGGACCATGCACTTCTGCACGCCTGCATTTCCAGTGCACTGGATAGGGTAGTGTTGTTGTCGAGGGATGGCCCAGAGCCTGGCATGCCACTGGGCCTGTGCAACACATCTACAACAGCAGCAGCGTGTGCCTCGTGACGGCGGCCATTGCTGCCTGCACTGCATGCGCTGCCCGCTGCCCGGCAACCAACCTGTGCCTGCGCTGCTGTGTCTTGACCTCCTCAGGTGATGAACATCAACAGCAACGACGTGTGCCTGACGCTGACGTCTGGCGGCTGCAACGCCCTCAACCTGCTGCTGCACGGCGCCAGGGAGGTGGTGTCGGTTGACTGTAACCCCGCCCAGACAGCACTGCTGGAGCTCAAGTCAGTAGCTATCCAGCAGCTGGACTTTGAGGACACCTGGCAGCTGTTCGGCGAGGTGAGCTGGGCGCTGACGGTGTCTTGCTTGCACCGCTGATAGGGCAGCCCTCCCCGGTGCGCATTATATTCAAAGCAGTGCCAGAATTACCTTCAGAAGGTCAGGGCCGGCTCCTGGCAGCAAAAACTGTGGCACCTTGCCTGCCAACACTGCTTGCTGCTCGTTAGTCGGCCCGCACGCCACCTACCACACCTCTGCACCCACACAGGATGCACAGGGAGCTTGGCTTTTCTTCAACCTGATGGTCACACACTCACCTGCCCCGCAAATTGGTGCCTGCTCCCTACCCTCCAGGGTGTGCATCCACGCATTGAGGAGATCTTTGAGAAGCGCCTGGCCCCCTTCCTGAGCCAGACGTCGACCAACTTCTGGAGCAAGCGCCTGTGGTACTTCAGGGACGGCCTGTACTACCAGGGTGGCATGGTGAGTGTGGAGGGCGGGGCTCGGCTGCAGGGAATGGTAGAGCAGGTGCTGGCTTTCGGTCCTCACTGCCTTTGCGTGCATTTGCAGGGCAAGCTGTGCTGTGTTCTGCAGTGCCCGTTCGCCTCCTTGCACCCTTGCGGTTGACACCGAACCCTCCGTGTTGTTGCCATTGGGCAAGGTCTGCTGGATTCTGCAGTGCCTGTCCGCCTCGTAACACCCCTGAATATTGCGTTGGACCTGAATCCTTGATGTACCCATAATGTACCTGCAGGGCAAGCTGTGCTGGATTCTGCAGTGCCTGTTCGCCTTTGTCGGCCTGGGCAAGACCATCCGCCAGTTCGCCAACGCCCCCACCCTGGAGGAGCAGCGCAGGATCTGGGACTCCAACTTCATCGTGCACTTCATCAAGCACGGCCCCGCCATGCTGGTCTGGCTGTTCTGCAAGTTCGTGTCGCTGGTGCTCTGCAACAGGGTCGTGCTGTGGTGAGTGGTGGGATACGTGACAACGGGGCGCTGGTGCTCTGCAACAGGGTCGTGCTGTGGTGCGTGGTGGGATACGTGACAACGGGGCGCTGGTGCTCTGCAACAGAGTCGTGCTGTGGTGCGTGGTGGGATGCGTGACAACGGGGCGCTGGTGCTCTGCAACANCGACAACGGGCCGCGGGTGCTTTGCAACAGGGTCGTGCTGTGGTGCGTGGTGGGATACGCGACAACGGGGCGCTGGTGCTCTGCAACAGGGTCGTGCTGTGGTGAGTGGTGGGATACGCGACAACGGGGCGCGGGTGTGCTGCATACAAGTGCGCGGGTGGGATGCATGCATCAGGGAACGCTGCAAATGTGTCGCTCTCCTGATGTTTATAGGTTGGGTTATGCACTTGCTGTACAAGAGCTGCTGCTGCATGTTCCCCTTGCTCCAATCTGTTTTCCTCACACTTTTCATGCTGCCCGTCTCTACAGGTTCGGTGGCGGTGTGCCTGGCAAGCAGTACGCGCTCATCAAGAAGGACGGCATCCCCATTGAGCAGTACATCGCCCGCACCTTGGACGGTACGTTAGGGTCTGAGTGTGGGGTCCTGAAACATGGACACGCGTCTGTGTACACAACGTACACTCTTTGTAACACTCCAAACATTCATGTCCGGATGAGCAACGCACCTGACAGACCCCATTCTGAATCACGCACATGGTCATGCAGTTCTGTTGCACCATGTGATGAACCTTTCATGACGTGTGTGCGCAGGTGTGGCGGAGAACAGCCACCTGCGCTCCAAGAACTACTTCTACTACAACTGCCTCACCGGCAAGTTCCGCCGAGACAACTGCCCGTCTTACTTGGTAGAGGAGAACTTCAAGAAGCTTAAGGCAGGCGCCATTGACGGCCTGACGGTGGCGACAGGGACGTTCATGGACGAGCTGCAGGCACGCAAGTACACCAAGGTGCGGGGGCTGGGGGAGGAGGTTGGAAGCGCGGGAAGGGCTGAAGAATGCGGAGTGAGCTGCAACTGCACCGCTTTGTCATGTGCTGCCTCCATGGCGCAACTGCCCGGTTCACTTGCACCCCTTGCCTTGACCCTGACGCCACGCCTTTCGTCGCTCTGCCAGTGCCACGCTGCCTCCCGCTCCACTGCCACCGCATGCATAACTCCTGCAAAACCCGTGCTCACCCCCTGCAGGTCATCCTCATGGACCACGTCGACTGGCTGGACCTGGAGACGTCGCGGAATGTGGCCGAGACCCTGGCGAAGCAGGTGCTGCCAGGCGGCATTGTGATCTGGCGCTCAGCTGCCATGCAGCCCCCCTACACCGAGCTCATCGAGGAGGCGGGCTTTGAAGTGCGCTGCATTAGTCGCGCGGACCAGGGCTACATGGACAGGTGCGCTGGAGTACAGGGGGGAGGGTTGCGTGCAGGCGATGTGTGGAGCGCGTGTGTCTGAAGAGCATGTTGGCATGGCAACGCCTTTGGCTTTAGAGTGTAGTTTCTGTATGCTGTAGTAAATTGTTTCCCTTGACCTGGCACTGACGCCTATGTGCACCGCCTGCCGCCCATGGTTGCCTATTCAGGGTCAACATGTACAGCAGCTTCTACGTCGCCAAGCGCAAGGCGAAGAAGGACTAAGCATACACATGGCGTATGGCGGGCACTTAGCAGCTTACAGCTGCTGCCGAACGAGCCTGAGGGTTTGCAGTGTGCAGTGTGCACAGTGGCCATGAGCAGCTGCTGAGCAGTTGTTACAGCAAGAAAACGCAAGCGGGCAGCCCGCGCGCAGGCCGCAGCCTGCGAGTTCAGAGTCCTTGAGCTCTTTTAATGGGGAGGATGCTTTTATATCACAAGTGAGACCAGACCGGGCTGGTGCTGCTGACTGTGAACGGCCTGCTGCTGCCTGGCGCAACGCAGCATGGGTGCTGGTGCTGTTGGCCCTTGCATGGACTTGAGTCCAGAGATCAGGGGAGGGAGCTGCCTCGGTACTGGTGGCCTGGTTTCACCCAACACTAGCCTGAAGTTCACACAGTGTGGACGCTGGGGTTGGGCGCCCAGCTGCGCATGCCAGGAGGCAGGCCTCTGCAAGGCGCATGGGCAGCCACACGCGGTGCGGGGCCTGCTATGGTGGACAGGTGCTCACCCACAACGCAGGATGGGATCTTTCGACAGGGCAAATCTTTTATGGGCACCACGCGTATCTCGGGGGGACCGCTCCTTGACTTACCACAGCCAACATAGATTGGGGAGTTGCTCAGTTGAGGCGGTAGCGGTGCATGGGAACCAGGTGTTGTTGCGCACATCGTTCCTATCCAACTCCCCAAGGTGATACATCACAATTCTTCCTGATTCTCTTCCTTTGTGTGTATGTCTGTGCCGATTAGGCACTACCCTTGCATGGCATGCTCCCCTGGACACGGCTGCCCGTGAGGGCAGATTGAGCTGCTGGGCTGGAGACGCTATAAGCGTCACACCTCCGGCCGAGTGTGGGGAGTGTTGGAGGGTGTGTGCGACAGTGCAGCTCAGGCGTGTTTTTCTGTCTTTTTTGTCTATGCCCTCACAAGACGCACACACCGCTGCTGTGGGTCAGTCATGGCCCTGGACACTCGCTGTTCATGGTCACGGATTGCAAGGATGCACCTGTTGGGGAGTGAATGTCTGTTGGTAACAGGCAGTTCCAGCATGTTGGTGCGCCCGTTGACAGCACCAGCACCCAGCAAAGGCTAGGAAAAGTTTGACATCGCGCAGTGCTGCAACACCTGCAGGCAAAACTTTTTGCGCCGCCACACCTACGTACACATTCGTTACACTAACCTCGCTTGCTGTGAGGCAGGGATGCCCGCTGGCCCCCGCGCTATACCTGTTTGTGGCATGGGCCCTCGTTTGTTGGCTCAAGGATTGCCCCTCCCTTGGAGTCCAGGTCGCCCCCGATCTCTGCCTCACAGTTATC
>JAWZTI010001442.1:0-13669 GCA_039880955.1 Chlamydomonas urium | reverse complement strand
GGCCATAGCATCCAGCGCGGCAGCGCAAACAGGCTCCCACACACATTGGTGTATATCACAAGGGGCGTGCAAAAGCCAAACTTGCGCCTTCGCCAAGGTGCGCCCCGGCAGCACCCCTTGCAGCTGCAACACCACCTCCCTAGCTAGTAGGGATGCGCACCCCCCCAGTGGTTACAGTGAATGGCCAAACCCCCTTCAGCCAGCACTGCAGCCATTCGGCACACCTGGGATGCGCAACGGGTTGATTGTCCTGGGTATGACAATAAACTGCTTCTCAGGTACTTTTCCTGAGGTCCCCGGATCGACTCCTTCGGGAGCCAGTCCTTTCTAGTCAATCTGTCCCCAGTGCTACTCTTTCCCATCTTTCAACGTTTCACCACGTGCCGCATGGCTGTGGAGTTGATTTCAGTTGGATCTGAGCTCCACTGTGTAACCAATTCAACAACAACAAAAAAGTCAACCTGTCCCGGTGTTACGGTTTCCTTTCCAGACATTGTTTCACCATGTGCCGAATGGCTGTGGATTTGTCCTCGATTGGTTGCAATACACACTGTTGTAACAATTTTTCAGTTTTTTGAACTTGTGCATTTTCTACGGGTGGGCGGACTGACGGTTTTTAAATCTGTGTAAACTCCCGCGCCAGCCACAAGGAAAAAATCACTGCTGCCCATCCCGCACACCCTAGGGTCCACATCAATGCCCTCCCAAAGCCCCAATAGTTGTTGTTGAATTTGTTACACGCCAGCAGACCATGTTTATTGTCATACTCAGGACAAAGGAGCGTTGTAGCGGAAGAAGAGGATAAAGAGGACAAAGCGGACAAAGGCGAAGAGAAGGAGCTAAAGGGGCCATAGAGGCACTGAGGGACAGGACAAACGGCAAGGAACAAACTAACAAGCCCAAAGGGCAAAGACGAACAAACTGAAGGCCAGAACACCGGAACTTGGGAAACAGCTAAAAACAGAGGAACACAAATCATAACCCAGGGACAGGACAGAAGACTAAGAAGACACCGCACCAGCCCACCCACCCAAGGCGGTGCACACCCAGGGACCGGGGCGTGGGACCCGACTCTCAGCGGCGCTCCCTCCCCGGTGTCCATTCTCAGCTTCTGGTTGGCAGGCCTAGTAAGGGCGGGTTCGGCTTGCTGCCGATGGAGCAGCATATTAGGGCTCGCCATGCCATGTTTGCCAAGCAGCTTGTTGTTTGGCTGGCCGGGGACCCCACTGAGTTGCAGAAGGGTGACGGCTCTGATGCTGACCAGCCTCAGCCTTTGTGGGTGTCCTTGGTTGCCCATCAACTCCGCACGCTTTGCCCCGCCNCAGACGCCGGGCGGGAGACGATGCGCGTGATCGCGGAGGAGGGGTGCTCCCCCTCGGCCACAGCGCACCGCCGCCGCGCGGCCTCATGATCCGCCGCTGCAGCCATACTGGCTGCAACATGGCGGCGCCTGGCCTCTACCACTGCCTGCAAAGCAGCCTGGCTAATCGGCCCAGCTGGGGCGGCAACTAGCGCCGCCTCAGCAACCCCCTGCTGCTGCTCAGCCTCCCTCACCTCGGCCGCCGCCTGCTGCCGCAAGGCGCGATGCTCAAGGTTGAGGTCCCTGATGCGCACAGCCAGGTCATGTTTGAAGGCTGGCCACCAACCCAGCAGTCGCCGGTCGTCGCCCAGGGGCGCGGCCGTAGCCTGCTCCGCGACCCACTCCTGTAGCTGCCGCAGCAACAGGCGGTCACGGGCCTGAACGGGCGAACTGGGTACCTGCATCTTGCGGGCCCGTAAGGCCCTAGGATCATGAGCTTTGCTACCAGACGTCCTCAGCACGACGTTAAACTGCTAGAGAGTGCAGGAGTACCCTGGTTCTTTTCCAGAGGTCGCGAGTTCGATTCCCATTGCGGAAGGAGTTTGTTTCGGTTATGGTTTCTAGACTTCGGGTGCCCTGCTTGCGGGGAAGGCCTTCAAGCCACTTTCGGTCATGAGCCTGTAAATCCTGGCCCATTTGGGACAGGGGTTGTATGCGCCCTCGCGGTGCCCTAAACAACTGTAAAACACACCACCACCACTGCTGCATCTGAAGGTCAGACATGTCGGTCATCCGCTCCGTTAAACTGGTTAGCGTACCTGCGCCTAATTAAGGCGTAGCGTGCGCGCTCGAAAACAAAATGGCGCTCGTCCTCGCGTTGGCCATGTTGGCAAACTACACAAGCCCTGTTGGCCCTAGGTACCCCAGAGAATCAGCTCTCCTCTATGGCCAGCCTATGCGCTGCCATGCTTAGCTGCGCCACCCTTCGTACGGCTGTTTTGCTCCTGAGCACCTGCCAGAACCGTCGCCCATCCTTCTCTTCTCCCCCCGGTGGCAGCGCAAACCAGCGGTGGTGGGTTTAAATCTTAAACCCCTCCCTCATCCTAGCAGGAACGTTCCTTGTTAATGTTAAATGTTAACATCCCTGACCTGCAGAGCAGCTGCATCCCCCTGGCTGATGGCCGCTTGGCCCACAGCGCTCAGGTCAAGCCTCCACCACTGCCCACTTGCTTCACCGGTCCCCCTCACAAGCGCTGTAGGGAGCGCTGCCATGCCCACTACAGTCCTCAGCACGACGTTAAACTGCTAGAGAGGGCAGAAGTACCCTGGTACTTTTCCAGAGGTCACGAGTTCGATTCCCAATGCAGAAGGAGTTTGTTTCGGTTATGGTTTCTAGACTTCGAGTGCCCTGCTTGCGGGGAAGGCCTTCGAGCCACTTTCGGTCATGAGCCTGTAAATCCTGGCCCATTTGGGACAGGGGTTGTATGCGCCCTCGCGGTGCCCTGAACAACTGTAAAACACACCACTGCGTCCACCCGCCAATCTGTACCCAGACCCTCAGCCAGCTTCCGCACATCCGCAGCCATATGGGCGGCCCAACACCTGTGTGTCGGGCCACCCCCGGGCCCGCCTGCTGCCGCTATCTCGCAGCTCTCCACCAGGGCTGCTCGCACCAAGTCCCCTTTGTCCCCTCTTTAACACTCTATTCCATAACTGCGCGGCAAGGCGTACCCAAGTCGCCCACACCGGGGCCCAGCTGATCTCCCGCAGTAACACCACCCCTACCGCAGAAGATTTCACCCCAAAGGTCAGCCGCAGGAACTGCAGACACAGATCTTCAGCCTCCTTCACCCCGCCCGCCTGAGCCACCATAGGTCCCCACACCGCCGCCCCAAAGTCCGTCCACGGACTGATATCACTGATGATATCACTGATGATATCACTGGCCTATCCAGGGCTTCAAACAGGTGTTGCTGCAAGTCTGCAGCGCCAACCCCAAGTACCTCACAACGCCTCTACGCCCCACACATCGCCCCGCGGGCCTTGCCTAGCAACTTCAGCCAGGTCCCCTCCAACCCCTGTGCTGCATGCAACATCAAAGTGTGTGCACATGTATACGGCCTCCCCTTGCCTGGGTACCTCCTCACCCTCAAAATTCCACCGCATGCTCCCATATGGGATTCCCAGCGGATGCATCCCCTGATCATGGATTGAAAGCAACCCCTACGGTCTTCCTCAGGTTCACCTCCTCAGGTTTGTCCTCAGCACGACGTTAAACTGCTAGAGAGGGCAGATGTTCCCTGGTACCTTTCCAGAGGTCGCGAGTTCGATTCCCATTGCAGAAGGAGTTTGTTTCGGTTATGGTTTCTAGACTTCGGGTGCCCTGCTTGCGGGGAAGGCCTTCGAGCCACTTTCGGTCATGAGCCTGTAAATCCTGGCCCATTTGGGACAAGGGTTGTATGCGCCCTCGCGGTGCCCTAAACAACTGTAAAACACACCACCTCCAACCTAAGGCACACACAGCACCTTGCCAGCTCATCAAGGGCTGCTTGAACAAACCCAGGATCCTCTCCCAAGATCACCAGGTCATCCACATACATGTGGGAGGCCACCCTCTGGCCCCCAACTTGCACCCCGCCTGCTGGGTGCAGCTGGCCAAGGATCTCCTCCACCCTTTCTAGTAACAGGCAAAACAGCAAGGGTGACAGGGGGTCTCCCTGTTTCACTCCCCGTTGTGACTCAAACACCTCACCCAAGGATCCACCTGCCCTCACCTCGAGCTGTCCGCGGCAGTGCATGTCGCGCAGAGTGCGCAGCATGCTACCACAGTCCCCCAACTGCTCTAGGCATTGCCAATATGTGGGCCTGTCCACACTTTCATAGGCCTTCCTGAAGTCCACAAGCAACGCATACACTGGTTTCCACCGGCTCTTGTACGCCTCAATCACATGATTGAGATTGAGGACAAATGCCCCATCATCCGTCACCCTGTCGCGTCTAAAGCCGAACTCCCATACCGCTCTGCCCATTCACCCAGCCTGCCAAGAAGCACCAGGGAGTAGAGCTTAGCCAACACTGGTCCCGCCACAACACCCCTATGCTCGTCCATCTCAGTTGCTCTTGATTTCTTAGGTATGGGGCAGATGGCCCCAAGCCTCCACCCCTCAGGGTACCCGTCCTGAATGATCCTATTAAATAGATGCACCGCCGGCTGCACCAGCACATTCCCCGCCGGGCCCCCCCCACCTTCCACCCAAGCCTCCTTCACAAACTCAGGCGGCTGCCCCTCCACACCAGCAGCCTTCCCTCTCCGCAGAAGCCTCATCGCCCGCCGAACCTCCCCTTCTGTGCTGGTCTCACCGAAACCCTGCCCTGCCACGAACGCCGCCTGCCCCACCGCCCCCTCCCGGAACAGCCGGTCACACAGCTCTGGGTCTGGCGCCCCCCTTCCCTCCCCAGCTAGGAACAGCCTTTTAAAGTATTCTGTCCATTCGGCCATGCCCACTGTCGCTGCCTGCTTCCGCCCATTGTACTCTGACCAGAAGGCTTGAGGGTCGCGGGCCACCTCCAGCCGCCTCCTATCCACCTCCGCCGCCTCCCACCGCCTATGAGCTCTTCGCACCGCCCTCTAATACTCCTTCCATGCTGCAACCGCCTGCGCCGAGCCCCGCCCATACGCCGCCTCCGCTGCCACCCCCTCAACCCTGGCCTGGCGGCAGGGATCATTATACCAGTGGCTCCGCGGCCGCTGGTCCTGAGCACCCCGCCCAGCCTTCACCTAGGTGGGGAGGCCTCCCTTGCCATACTAGTCCCCACCACCTTTCCCAACATGGTGTCCGCCTTCTCCGCTGCCAGCCACACAGCCTCGTCTACCCTCTTGGCTGCCTCATCCACCCCCACCGTCACCCCCCCACCTCCCTCAGCTTCCGCTGCACATCCTCATCCCCAGCCGGCATGTCCACATAGCCCTCCCTCAAACTCTCCTGCCACCTAAGGGTCCATACTGCTGCTGCGGGCACCCCTAGACCCCTCCCCTCTGCTGCCCGTGGGGCCTCGCCCCCGACCGTGCTCAACCTGAACGACACAGTGACTGGCAAGTGATCATAAGGCCTACCAGTCAGCCTCATGGGAGGCTCTCGCCAGGACCACACATCAAGGCGGCAGCCATCCCTTACACCACCCGCCTCCTCAAATATTTGAAATTATTTGGTATTAATACCAATCCCGGGGAGGCCACAGCAAAATCAATGACACTCCTACCCGCGTTCCGCACCCTTCCCTGCAAGGTGGGCATGCCTGTCAGGTCCCCAGGGAGCCTACCATTCAGTACCACCAGCCCATGTTCTGTGCATAGCTGCTCAAGCCTGTCCCCCGTGTTCCCATCCCACACCCTGTCCCTGCTGCGTCTCCGCCCAACCACTGCCTCTCCAAGCCCCCCATCTGCCTGCCGCTCACCCAACCGACAGTTCAGGTCCCCCACCATGGTGTAACTGGCCAGTTACACCAGTAAGACTTTGCCTTGCTGAAAGACCTCCTGCATACCCTCACTCAGGGCCCACCAGTGCCTGTCAGCACTAAGCTCCCCATGCCGCCCTCCTTCCCGCGTGTAGTAATTGGATCCCTTGGGGGGCAGGTAACAGGCGCAGATGCGCAACCACTCCCCTTGGCCCGCCCTGACCCGCGCTCACGCAATACCTAGCTCGGCGGTAGGGTGTGGGGGCAGGTTTACCTGCGGACCATTCCCTTCCTTAACCCACGCCCAAGGGCGTAGTCTTTCTTTCTTTCTTTCTTCTAGCTCGGGGGTATCCCTAACTAGTTGAGCCTCCACCCTAGTCAGTCTCTCATCGCTCGGGCCCCCACTTGCTTGGCGGACAAACACTGCCACCCCCACATTGTGCGCTGCATAGGGCCGCGTGTTACACACCACCTGCCTCCACCCCTGCGCCCTAGCCCATGCTTGTACGTCTGCCGCATGCAAGCGCCCTTCATACTCCGTCTCAGTCAGCACTAGTACCTCTGTCCCTGCAAGCGCCCTCGGCACCCACCTCCTGTGCATCCGTGTGAGTGGGCCTGTCAAGTCTGCCATGGCCCCGCCTATGTTCCAAAACCGCACCCTAACCCTTTCACGCCCGTCACGTACATGCCCCCAATGAGTGCCCTTATCAAGGCGCTTGTGGCCAGCCTGGCTTGCCACGGTGAATGCACTTGCAGTTTGATCAAGCATGCTTCGCGAGTGCCCTTGGGAGTCTCATGAAGACACTTTGTGGGTGCTGGTTTGTCACAGCCAACATTGTATTGGTGGGTAGGTAACTGATGGGTAACTGTGGCGGGGAGTGATGCTGGTACCACTGTCGTGAATTTATACCAGGCTGCACTTGAGGTTGACATGTGGTGTCATGGCTCTATGCTAATCGCGGCCGGTGGATGTACGGCTGAGCTAAGGGTGGCGCCACATGCACTAAAATGAGGCCTACTGAGTTGGTGTTCATTGTCGTGCTTTGATTTATGAGCCCTGGGGCATCTGTCCCCATGCAGTGTTTTCAAGATGTCTAGTCCGCGTCCAGCAAGCTGAAGTAACTGTTGCCTGTTTTCATGCTTTCGAGGAACGCATGTCACCACAGCAGCTAGTGCGTGGATGTGTCTGTTTCTTATATGGGCGCAGCAGTGGCCATGACCCCATTCCCAAGTACGCCGGGGTTGTCCTTTTTGGAGCCCATATAAATACCAAAGCGGACATGGGCCATGCAGCAGGGCCAGGATTCATGTTGTTTTTGCAAGTGCACGTCTTGATCAAAATGGCCTTTTGAGAATCAACTCTTTTTGTGTGTGACTCCTGTGGGCATCTGTTGGCTACTTAAGGGCGAGGCTGCCACAGCTTGCCTGAGGTGGAGGTGCTGTTTTGACAACCTATTACTCGTAATTCATACTTTTGCTTGTCACTGCAGCGAGATGCTCCTGCTGCTGTCAGACCTCAAGAGTCATCGGAAAGGACAGCTGACGTCTGACATCTGAGGCGACGCCTGCACTGAATATATACATATATATGCATGCATATGCATATTCATTGATACCTATCGAAAATCTACACTCTTCAAACCTGCACCTTCCAACTTTTGTAACAACAGTGGGGCTCCTGGGCTTGCAGGTATCTACCTGCAGAAGCAGGCGTAATGCTGACCTTGATGCAGCTGGTCATCAATTGCATTCATCTTGAGTCAAGATTCTCGACAGACAAGATGCTGTGGGGGTACCCGCAGAGAGAAGCCACAGCCCGATGCAGCGGCTCCCAGACGCACAGGCTCTTTCCTCTCCTTTGCTTGCAGGAAGTGTGGCGGCCGTGCCCCATGGAAGCAAGTTCTCATGCAACCAAAAGAGCGTCGTTGTTGTACAACCTGCAGCTCAAGGCCCACTGCGAACTTACAAGGGGAAAAAAGTGCGACGTGCACGGGGCAGCTGCAGCACCAATCACCTCCCCTCAAACCCTGAAGAGGGGGGACACAAGGCGGAACACTGCCAGTGGTCTGCCCAAGGCTGCAACACAACAAGCCACATGCTAGGGTCAACTAGGTCAACTACTAAAAGTGTGAAAAGTGTGAGTGGCGCACAGGGTTCAGGCTGACCAGCCGCTCATGAGCAGCTCAACTCAGCGTGTGTGTACACAGCAAGGCCCCTTTCCAGAAATGCGACGGACTGGGAGGCATGGGTACCGCCCCCAACCTCACAGGGCTTCAAGGGGCGAGCAGCCAAAAAGTGGCGTCCCCAGTATCCCTAGGCTGTAGCATGCTACACCCATCCATCCTAGCATTGCGCTGCCATGCGCCAACGGCAACGCAGCAGCCAGCCCCGCATAAGGTCGTGCAGTCAAGGTCCCTCACAAGACAGCGCCCAGCACACATCGACTTGCTGGTGGATGCAGGCGGATGTGCAACAGTGATGTAACGCCTCCAATGCTACACCACTGGGCGCACAGCGGAATTGCAGTGCAACAGCCCTACCCCAGACCAGTTCAAAGGCCCCGGCACACAGTGAATTAAGAGTAGGCCCTGGACCAGCTCCTCCACCCGCTTGATTACACCTTCAATGCACCTGCACAGTGCTGCAGTGCAACGGCCCCATCTCCAGCCAATTGAAGGGCACCAGCAAGCACTGTCTCAGTGCAGGCCCTGGACCAGCTCCTCCACCCGCTTGACGACACTCTCGACGCTCAAGTCGGTTCCCATGTGCGCGACGACCTGCGAGAGGACAGCAGCATGTGCAGGGCACACAATCAGCGGTGTGCAGAACACATGTGCATCCCGTGAGGAGAGGACAGCGGCATGCGCAGGGCAGACAATCAGCGGTGTGCAGAACACATGTGCATCCCGTTGGGAGGATCATGCCATCCTGAGGCTCCCGGGAATGCAACTTTCTTTACACACTGCCCACACATCCACACGTACAGCCGTGCACATAGAGCCGTTGACTCTAGTGTTTCTAGGATTCCAGCTGGGACAAATGAAAAAAGCACAGGTGTTTTCCCCACACCCATCTGCCCCTGCACCTCCCTGCCGATGTCCAGGATGCCCTTGACAGAAAAGGTCTGCCAACTGTCGCGCGCCCCTGCACCTGCAACCTTTCCTGATCCGTCTTGTGCCCCCCCCGTACCCCCACCCACCTGCGTCTGCACCCTTTTTCCAACGTCCAGGAAGCTCTCAACGAGGTCCCCGTCAGCAACACTCCGCACCTTGGTGCACCTGCAACTTCCTCCCCTCCTCAGATGCAACTTCAGTTACCCCCACAGCCCACCTGCGTCTGCACCTCCTTGCCAACATCCAGGAAGCTCTCAACGAGGTCTCCATCCACAATGCCCCGTGCATCGCTCGTCTTGCGCTCGTTCACAAAGGCGCGGAAGGAGGCGTGGTCCCAGCCTCCCACACCCTTGACCACCTTCCGCAGGGCTTCCTGCGCAGCGTCCACACACCACAGCACACAGTTGCAGGTACAGGTAAGGTAATGCATTCACACAGTGCAGAGCAATTCTGGAGGAAGAGGTTAGGGCGATACAGATACATACACAATGCAGTGCACTCTTGAAGGTAACGTGGGTGATGCGCCCACACAGTGCAGCGCACTTCAAAGGCTGTGGCACACACATGGCTGACCGCACAAAGTCCACAATCTGTGCAGGACGGAAGCGAATAACAACGCGCTGCCACACATCTGGTGGAGGCCAATGCGCTGGCGGGCAATAGGCTGTACATGATCTGGTCAAGATGTCCCAAGGCAGCGCGTACATCGGGCACGAGGCACCCCTGGGTGAGAAGTGTGACCTTCCAGCAGCCATACGAGGGCACAAAAGCCTGTGCTCCACTCATACGTCCGCGCACTAGGAATTGTGTGCCATTCCACACCTGCCACACCTGCCACACCCAGCCAAGGCGCACCTGCAGTTTGGACAGGAACTCGTACCATGTTGGCGGCACGCTGACCATGAGGCTGATAGAACCATCGGTACTGCAAGGGGGAGACCGCAGGTGTGAGAGGGAGTTGAGGGAATGGAAAGTGGCAATGCTGTGAAGGGAGGCAGCAGACAGCAGGTGTGAGCGTGGGTTGCAAGCTGACTGGGCGGCTGATGGAGCCATCGGTGCTGCTGCATGTGGCGGTAGTGGGAGGGGTAGGTTAAGGGAGGCAGGAGTGCGAGCGCGGTATCAAGGGGAGTTGAGAAGGGAGGGAGTGGGGGTGGTCAGTGCTGTGAGGGAAGGCAGTGGCTGTGAGGGTGGGTGGGAAGCTGACTGGGCTGCTGACTGGGCGGCTGATGGAGCCATCGGTGCTATGTGGGAAGGCAGGGTCGTGGCAAAGGGACAGGGAGGTGTGGGAAGGCAGCAGGTGTGAGCGCTAGTGGCACGCTGGCCATGAATCTTATGGAACCTCTGTGCCTCCGCTAGTGGCACGCTGGCCATGAATCTGATGGAACCTCTGTGCCTCCGTTAGTGGCGCGCTGGCCATGAATCTGATGNCTCTGTGCCTCCGCTAGTGGCACGCTGGCCATGAATCTGATGGAAACTCTGTGCCTCCGCTAGTGGCACGCTGGCCATGAATCTGATGGAACCTCTGTGCCTCCGCTAGTGGCACGCTGGCCATGAATCTGATGGAACCTCTGTGCCTCCGCTAGTGGCACGCTGGCCATGAATCTGATGGAACCTCTGTGCCTCTGTGCCTCGAGCCAAGACACAAATCTGAGCCTCGAGCCAAGACACAAATCTGAGCCTCGAGCCAAGACACAAATCTGAGCCTCGAGCCAAGACACAAATCTGAGGGTGTGGAGGTTGGACGCAGTGGGAGTTTTTGGGTGTGGAGGAGCTGGCAGGCTGGTGGCATGGTATGCATCATGAATGTATGATGTGGCATCATGAATGTATGATGTGGCATCATGAATGAATGATGTGGCATCATGAATGAATGATGTGCCATCATGAATGAATGATGTGCCATCATGAATGAATGATGTGCCATCATGAATGAATTATTATGAATGCATGATGTACTAAGCATGCAGCATGATGAGCCTTGGGTGTGACCTGTCCTTCACTCACGTTGCATATAGCATGGTGGGGAACGTGGCCACCTCAGCATCCGGAAGCTTCATCACCAGGCTGCCTTGCTGGAAGCGGTTGATGAACTCCCCTGCGCACAGCAAGCAACATGCCAGGTGTGAATAAGGTGTGGAAAGGCGTGGTCATCGTGAGGCAGCACACGTTTACGACAGGTGCTTGATGGACTGCCTTGCGCAAAGAGTGTGACAACGGTGTGGGGCGCACGTGTGGGTAGTGTGGGGCACAAGGGAACGCCGAAGGGTTATGCTGCAACCACGCACCCCCCCACACACTTTCCTTCACACACCTGTGTGGTACTGCCCCACCACCTCGAGCCGCGCCCTCTCCTCGTCCGTCGCTGCGTCATTGACCTTCCGCAGCACCAAAAGGTTGTATGCATTTTCGCCAACCACAAATGTGTCATCGTCCAGCATCTCCACAGCTGTCGTCCACACTGTGTTGAAGTCCTGAGAGCAGGAAGGGCAACAGACGGGTGGGCTGCACACAGTGTTGAAGCATTGGGGAGGCAGGGTTGGGGGCAGGGGCAAGAGAGCAGTGCAGCTTCCCGCGATCCCCACACGGCCCCAACATGTGCCCTCATCTCCAGCGTCTCCTCTTCAGGCTTGTCCACAAGCACCTGCTTTGCTGTTCCTGTCCTCCCTTACTTCCCACCTCAAAAACCCTTTTCCCCACATTCCCCACACTGTTCCTTACCTGTGCCCTCATCTCCAGCGTCTCCTCTCCAAGCTTGTACACCAACACTTATCCTGCCCTTCTCACTTCAACACCCTTCCTCACACCCTCCCCACATTGCCCTCTCTTCTCTCCCTTCCTCACACCCTCCCCACACTGTCTCCTACCTGCGCCCTCATCTCCAGGGTCTCCTCTTCAGGCTTGTACACCAACACAGACACACTCCGCATCAGATCCCCAACCAGAAGGAAGTCGCCCCTGCACACAACAAACAGCAGATACATGCGTTGAAAGGAGGCACTCAGTCTCGGCACAACTGCAGCTGAGATCGAGTAAAACAGATATGGCCTTAGCAGGGTGACTGGACAGTCACACGATTTACACTACTGAGTAATCAACCCTCTACCCTTTGAAGCTGTAGACACAAACTTGTCCAAGCCATGTCCACGCTACCTCACGCTTGTGAACATTACCCCACACTGCTCACACCTTGTTGCCAGGTACAGCGCGATGACGTGGCCGGTGTGACTGCAGTCGGTGCGCAGCTCCTTGGTGCCGTCCTCACGCGTCACCAGCCTAGGAAAGGCAGGAAGCAAGGGTTTAGGGTTGAGGTTTAGGTGTAACGCAGAGAAGGCAGTGGTGATGTCAGCAACATTCTCACACATCGCCAACCTAGATTTCCGTGCCCCTCTTCCACCCTGCCTCCACGCCCTTCCCAGGTTCCCTCTGCCTCCGCCCTGCCCCTACCCCGCTCCCAAGTCCCCCGCACACACACTCCTCCCTTCTTGCACTCACTTGTGTATCTGCACCTTGTTGTTGCATGAGTTGACCAGCTTCTGTTGGAAAGGCAGCACCTATACACAGGTTCACGCGGTCGAGCATTTTACGCGAGCTTGGAACACAGATTGTACTAAATATCAATACACTGGCGCCCATGCGAGACGTAGGAGAGGAGGGTGAGACCACAGCGGAACAGGCATGCGCTTGGACGAGGGAGCAACATGACGGAGAGGAGGCAGGGTGATGAGGCGGGGGAGCAACATGACGGAGAGGAGGAACATGACACAGAGGAGGCAGGGCGATGAAGCGGGGGAGCAACATGACGGAGAGGAGGCAGGGCGATGCGGCGAGGGCAGGGTAATGGAGGGCAGCACCTGCGCGCAGGCCCCAGGGCCAGACATGAGGGTGGAAGAGTGAGATCAGAGAGTGACAGCGGGAGGGTTAGATGCATGTGGTTCGGCAGCGTGGCAGTTTGAGGGCGGGGCTGCTGGGGGCACACACAGTCTCCACTCACGAATCAGTCACGCTGATAAGCATTACAAAAGTTGCTGCAGCAAAGCACCAGCCCTTCCCATCTCCACACTGATCCACACTGAGTGGTATTTTGTGCCTTTGAGGCACCCAAGGGACTGAGATACGTATGTCTTACCTTGGGTATGGCTTACCGAATGCATATTGCACTTCACACCACCCTGCAGCTGGCCAGCTGTAGGACAGCAACTGCTGTGTGTAGGGTTTAGGCCCCACACTTTCCATCTGAAATGCCCGTCCTCTACCCTCCACTTGCAAGCTGCCGCATTCCTCTTTCTGAATACACGGAGCCCTTGACTCACTCTCCGTCACCGCCACCACCACCACCTTGCGCTCGCCAGGGCTGTGCTGCAAACAATGTGGGGCTCACCTCACACATTCCCACACTTCGGCCAAGGCCNCCCCCCCACCTGATACACAGACCCCTTGACCTCGCGCTCCGTCACCACCACCACCTTGCGCTCGTCGGGGCTGTACTGCAGCACTACGAGGCGTCCCTTGGTGGGCTCGAACTCGCCGGGCCGCACAAAGGCGGTACCGACAACGTAGTACGGGCCGCTGCCGGCGGCTGGGTCGCCGAAAGTAACCGATGCGATGCTGTTGACCAGCTCTTGGGGCTGCAGGGGTGAGAGTGCAAGAGGGCAGTGTGCTGCTTGGTGTTGCAGAAAGGGAAGCTTCAAATAAGCCCTGCTGGCGTGGACTGCACTGCACACACCCTGCTGCTGCATACACCTTGCTCCTGCACACACCCTGCTGCTGCATTGATGCACACACCCTGCTGCTGCACACACAC
>JAWZTI010001437.1:0-13690 GCA_039880955.1 Chlamydomonas urium | reverse complement strand
CCCAGGGGGGGGGGCGTGAAGGTAAGGGTCAATGTGACCCGCCTTGAGGCGTGGATTGAGGAAACCCTCCCAGTGGCTCAATGGCTTGGGGCGGGGCTACCATGTCACCATATTCTCCTTGCCGATTTCCCGCTTGCAGGCATGCCTGTGCTGGCTGAGGGTCGCAGGTTGTCCGGCCTGCTGCGGAAGGCCAACAGTCCCCTGCGCACCGCTGGGTCCGGCGGTTACTTCTCGGAGGTCCAGCCTGGGGCCGGGTGGAAGGTGCGTGCATGGAAGGAATGGAAGCTTTAAGAAGGGGTAGCAAAAGGGGTAAGATGTAACCCCTGCCTAACTAGGTAAGGCAGGCGCAGGAGCAGTGGCTGGGGTAGGCCTAGGGACAGGGCTGGGTGTCGGAACCAATTGCTATGTTAGCAAGATTAGCAAGCCAATAGCAGGAAGGGCTTGGCGTAGCTCAGCTGTCAACGTTCGCAGCTGGAGGCACCCGGCAAGCACATGGGAAACTGGTGCCAGGGGTGCTGGGGTGCATGAGCAGAAGGGAGGGCAGTGAGGGAGGTTGCAAGGATGGACTGGAGGCGGGGGGGGGCGGGGGGGGAGGCAGCAGTGGCTCAATGGCTGCCATAGCGGGTGAGCACAAGGGAGGGCAGTAACTTTCAAGCAAGCGGCAAGGGCCGCACCCCTATGGGGGCATGTGTTGTGAGTTGTGAAGCAGTGCCGCGTGTTTGCTCTGCTCTGTTGCTCTGCTCTGGTGTGCTGCTCTAATGCTCCGTCCCTGTGTCTGGTTGTCCTGCTTCAGCAGACACATATCTGCACTGGCCTGATCTGACGCCACTGCGCTGCGTGCGCGATTGTCCCTGCGCTCCCACAGGCAGCGCCGGAGCGTGCTTCAGAGACAGCGCCGACGCCCTTCTACGAGCAAGAACCAGCTGGGGGCGGCGACCTGCATGCACCGGAGCAGGGGTGCTTCACCACTCCAGCTAACGTCGTGGGCGGGCCCGCGGACAACGCCTCACCTGCTGCATCAACCCACAACCGCAGCAGCAGCAGCAGCGGCTTGAGGAGTCTGAGTCGGGGCCGAGCGGTGGCCTTCAGGCTGAGCGTTGGGTTCCGCGAGGTCACTGCTGTGGAGGCCGCTGCCGTAGCTACAGTGAGTGACAGCGGCCGTCCCTTTGCTGCCCCCGGGGGGCCCGGCACTGTCGCACACCACAAGTCAGAGCCGTGGAGCGTTGCGCCCGCCGCGACGCCTGCGCGGATGCGCCTGCAGCTGCATCCGCAAGGCAGCAGCCGGGTGGCAGTGTGCCTGCCAGGCGCTGAAGCGGAGCTGGAAAAGGGGGAGGAGGAGGAGGAGGAGGAGGAGGAGACGTGGCATTCCGAGTCGATCTCCCCCCTGCTCAACACCAGCGCGGGGATCCGGGGGCAGGCGGCCAACAGCCAGCGTCTGCGTCGGTTACAGCTGGGTCGAGCGCCGGCTGCTCAGCACGGCTGGGGAGGACAAGAGGACATGGGGGATGCATACGCCGTCCCACTGCAAGGTCCAGCTCAGCAAGCGTCCGCGGCTGTGCAGCGCACGGGCGCCCCGTTCGTCTCCGCCGCGGCATCGCCGTTTAGTAACTCTTCGGGCTCGGGTCACGGCGGTGAGGGCGGCGGTTACTGGCCGGACAGGGTGCAGGCGTGGGCGGATCATCAGGACCCCCACCTTCCGGAAGCTTCCGCACCAGGGGGCGGCGAGCAGCTGCCGGCGTTGGCACCTGGCTGTAGCCCCAGCCTGAGCCGGTTTGCGGAGCAGGAGGCGGAGGAGGAGGAGGAGGAGGGGCAGGGGCAGCGGCGTGTACCGCTGCCGCCTGGGCAGGTCGAGGACGAGGAGCAGTACGCACTGCGGTGCAGGGAGCACAAAGCAACAGACTTGGCGGCGCTGGTGAGGCGGCGCTGGGTGTGGGAAGTGTGGGAAAGTGTTGACAAATTGCGGGTCCATCCGATCGCGGGGTTTCGCCAGGGGCAATGCGAGTGGGGAAGGCGTTAGGGGCGCGGGAGGTGCGAGGGCAGACAGTCCCGAGACCCTGAGAAGTGCAAGGGGCAGCGCAGGCATGGCCACAGTCGGTGCAACATCTGTGTGAGGCAGGTGGGACTGTTGCGGTACAAACGGTTCGGTAGGGACATGATTGGTGCTATGTTTCCCCACGGCCCTTTGTTGCATGCAACACCTGACAGTGTACCAGCTTGTCACTATGGCGCAGTATTGAGAGCTGGTTCCGCCCCACACTTGTGTAGGCGCACAACCTGCGGCGTCAGCGCCTGAGTGGTGCAGGCAGCGCAGGACCGGCGGATGGAGGCAGTGGAGGGCGCAGCCTGCGCCACTCCAGCCCCGGGGAATGCACGCCACAGAGGGTGAGTAAGAGGGAGGGCAGCGAGGGAGGGTGCTAGGGAGGAGTGGAGGGAGCGGGCAGTGGTTGCCAAAGCGGGTGAGCGAGAGGGAGGGCAGTGAGGCCTGGTGCTGGGGTAAAAGGGAGGGTTCAAAGGGAGCAAGGATCGCATGCCATGCGATGCGGCATGCTTGGACCTCCACGCTAACCCCCCTCTTCCCTCCCCTTGCCCCTTCATCTCGTGCCTCAACCCAGCAGTCGCGCACCTTGTCCCGCGACCCCAGCTCACGCCTCCAGCACCAGTCCTCCTCAGGCCGCAAGGGGCAGCCCCGCAGCAATACGGACTCGGGAGCCAGCAGGACCATGGAACAGGACCTAACCTCTCCGGGCCCGATTTTGAATTCAAACTTCGTTTCAAATTCGAATTGGACTTCGGGCGTCAGTGGGCTTGTGCCGCAGGTTGCGCTTGGGGAGGCACAGCCGACGCTGTGGGACCTGCTGCAGGACCTGAGGGCACGCAGGCGGTCGGCGGCCGGGGGGTCCGGGCCCGGGGTGGCGGTTGGTCCTGCTGCGGTGTTCGAGGGTGACTCGTCCCTGCACCCCGGAGGCAGCAGCAGGGACAGCCTGGCAGGGGGCTATGGGAGGAGCAGCAGCAGTGGTGCCGGTTGGGCTGCCGGGCATGCCGGGTCCCTAGGTTCACCCTGTGGGGCTGGTGGGTCAGCGGCAGCTGCCGCTGGCGCCCAGGGTGGTTTCGGAGCCGTGGGGCAGATAGGGGCGCCCGCAGGGGTAGGCGGACGGAGAGGCATGATGCTACGGACTTTGCGGACGAGGTCAGGGAGAAGGACTGCGCCAGGCCTAGGGGCAGGGGCAGGGGCGCTGCTGGATTCGGCCCTGGGGGCGAGGACACGTAGTGGGCCCCTGCCCACCCTGACACAAGCCAACATGCGGGCGCACAACAACCTCTCCCCTATCTCAAACAGCAACAGGGTCAACCGGACCCCTTGGCTCGCCGCCCCGTACCACTCCAATGCGCCGATCAGCCCCTCTCGCGCGCAGCCCCCCGACATCCCTGGCCTGCTGCAGGAGGGCAGCGCATCCGCTCTCAGGCTGTTCGGCAGGGTGAACGCATCAGGCTTGGGGTCTGATGGCGAGGGGCGCGCGCCTAGCTCGTCAGACCTAAGGCTCGATAGCAGGGGTGCGGCGGATGCAAGAGACGCGGCTGCTGCTGCTGACGCTGCGGATTCTGATGCCGGCAGCGGCGGGCGCATGTTTGGCCAGCGCGCTCTTTCCTCGAAGAGCAGCCTGAGGAAAGCGCCTCGGCAGTCCCTGTCGAGGGTGCGCTTTGTCTCGGCCGCGGAGTACCTGGTGGAGGGGACGGGCAGGGCAGAGGGGGATGGGGCAGGGCGGGAGGGGACGGGGCCCGCGGACCCTGAAATAAAGGAAGAAAGAGCTACGCCTACTTCGCCCTTGGGCATGTGTTAAGGAAGGGAATGGTCCGCAGGTAGCTCATTCTTTCAAGTAAGAGCTTCGGCCTTGGGCATGAGCTAAGGAAGGGAATGGTCCGCAGGCAGCTCATTCTTTCAAGTAAGAGCTACGCCCTTGGGCATGTGTTAAGGAAGGGAATGGTCCGCAGGTAGCTCATTCTTTCAAGTAAGAGCTACGCCCTTGNGTGTTAAGGAAGGGAATGGTCCGCAGGTAGCTCTTTCTTTCAAGTAAGAGCTACGCCCTTGGGCATGTGTTAAGGAAGGGAATGGTCCGCAGGTAGCTCTTTCTTTAAAGTAAGAGCTACGCCCTTGGGCATGTGTTAAGGAAGGGAATGGTCCGCAGGTAGCTCTTTCTTTCAAGTAAGAGCTACGCCCTTGGGCATGAGCTAAGGAAGGGAATGGTCTGCAGGCAGCTTATTCTTTCAAGTAAGAGCTACGCCCTTGGGCATGTGTTAAGGAAGGGAATGGTCCGCAGGTAGCTCTTTCTTTCAAGTAAGAGCTACGCCCTTGGGCATGAGCGAAGGAAGGGAATGGTCCGCATGCAAACCTGCAACCACACCACACGGCCTACCAACCCTAAGATGGGGAACAAGGGAACGTCTCCAGAAGGGCTGGTGCTCACAGCGTTGCCCATGCCCTACAGTCCCATGCCCTATAGGCCTGTAGCTAGCCTTGGCTTGCAATTGGCTTTCACTTATAGCCCTGAGGCATGGCTAGCAAGGCGTGGGTCTAGCGGGGCGCACCTTGCTGCTGCTCGATTGGGTAACCACCCAACAGCTGCGACATGGCAACAGGGGCAGAGGCTCAGCAAGGACTGGGCCCGGCTTCAAGACAAAGCAGACCCTTGAGCTCGTACTCTTGCCAACCTAAACGTGTCTCTGCTTCAGGCAAGCTGAGGTGAAACATCTATCCCGCAGGTTACTGGAAATGCCTGCCCCATGGGCTGGCCAGCCGTAGTACTGCTAGTGTGGTAGGCCCCTTGCTTGACTAGGTGGGGAGGGGTTGGGAACCGGGGTTGTGGGCTGTACATCGCCCCTTTCACTCCCCGATTGTCTGCAGCGCCACTGAGGGTCAAGGTGATCCGCCCTGAGCGTGGATCGAGGAAACCCTCCTGTGCAGTGGCGCGATGACTTGGGGCTGGGGTGCAGCCCCACTGCAGCATTAAAGGGAAAGGTGAAGGTGATACGCCCTGAGGCGTGGATTGAGGAAACCCTCCCACGGCATCATTACACACTGCCATGGGGCCCTGCGTATGGCAAGGCCTGTGACCGCTGGGACATGCATATGCTGAAGCCAGCGCGAATGATCCGGACAGTGTATGGATTGCTGATTGCTTACAAAGCATGCTAGGCACTAAGGAATAAGTAGGATAAGCCCTCTGCTTCCTGTCACATCGGTTTTCCAGTTCACCTCTCCGAGTCATCCCTTTGTTTCGCGACAATGTCACAGTACTTTGCAACATGGTTCTTGATGCATGCAAGAGAAGGTGCTTTGCTGCGGTCGACGCATGCTGTCGGCAAATCTGATCTTCTGCCATTGCTTGCCTCGAAGGGCTGTGTTCCTCCGTTTGGTTGGGCTTTTTATTTGCAGGTTTCAGGTAGTTCAGGCTTCACGATAAGACAACCTGGCCACATTTTCAATGCAGCATGCCTCCTAAACAGTGTAACTGATGCTATATTTGGTGGGGTGCGCTTCTGACGCTGTGGTTTCCTGTGTTGCCCTAAGGGCTGTGAAATGGCCTACCTACCTGCCTTGTTCACCTCTGTACAACACAGAGTAGGCAATCCGCCTGACTTGGGCATCGGTATCATTATAATCAGGCCATAATCAGGTGCTGTGCCATGGAATGATCACATTTTGCAAGACCCCTCGAGGGTTTTGCAGGACCCCTCAAGGCGAGCTCAATGAGGGGCCCTCAAACTTGCCTGGCCTATCCAGGCAATACATGGACTAATCAAGGCCGAAAGAGTAAACGGCGCCTGCATGTCCTGTAACAAGGCAGCGCCCTGAAAAGGAACGGCAATGCCTTGTTACCATCAAGTATATACAAATAAGATTCATATATGAATCATACTTTATGATACCAAAGCTAACATGAGGCAAGGCATCTATAAGGTGACATGGGCAATACCTTCCCTGCCCCTTCAGCACACAGGCCCCAAGAAGCACTTCAACCAACAGCCGCACACGTTTGCCACCGCGCTGCCATCTGGCATTCCTTGCAAAGAGCTGCTCATGTGTGGCAAACATTGTAACCCTGCCACAAACCGTGGGCATCAAGCCAACTTGGTGGCCTACCTACCTCCGTGCCTAGTGGCTTCAGGTGGATGATTGAGCACGTCTTGCCCCGCGCCCCAGAGGGGAGTAGCCTATCTATCTTACTTTCCTGATATGCGCGCTAGGTACGTGCTGTGATAGAAGAAGGGCAACCAGCCCGCAGCAAACGCGCTGGTTGCGTTTGACCAGAAAAGGCTTTGTTCCATAATTGTGAACGTGTGCAGAACCCTAACCACTTGCATCACCATCATGCCATGTCGTTATCCTCTTGACAGGGTAACGCATGAGGGCATATGCATTCGACAGCGCACCCCCACAGCACACCTCCCTGCGTTCCTGGGGACTGCACCCGTCCTTACCTCACACCTGAGGGCGTAGTTCTTTCCTTCTTTCACCTCCCCGCATGATGCAGGCTTCAAACAGTTGACTTGAAAGCCCTGGGCCTCCCCTGCCCATAGGTGAGCAAAGCTGACAGCGCCGTGCCTTGCTGGCAGGATCCTGGACTACGTGTACTCAGCAGAGGGTGTGCCGAGTGTGTCCAGGTATGATGAGCGGGAGAGGACCTGTGGCATCCAGCAGCCCCAATCGGCAGTACCGGCAGCTCTGCCTGTGCCTGACAACAGCCCAGCTAGAGGCCCTGGACCCTGCTGCCCACATGTGTGCCGATCCCTGCTGCCCACATGTGTGCCAAATTCTCAACATGCTGAATTCTGCTGCTATCACGGGTGTGCCTACACAAGCGAGATATGGAGCTTCCACTGGTTCTGCCAGCAGCCCTGCCTGTGCCTGCTTTAAGTCTTAGGCCTCCCACTGCTCGCAAACTGTGCAGACTTGGAAGACGTGCTGCACCCTACCGCCACCACTGGCTGCGTTGAGTCTGCCAGAAGCTGAACCCGTGCCTTCCCAAGAACAAAGGCCTTCGTCGCCCACAAAATGCGCAGAATCATCAGACACGCTGCGGCCTGCCGCCACTGGCTGTGCCCAGGCGTGTGAGTGTGTCCGCAGACGCTGCCAGCAGCTCTACCTGCGCTTGTCGGGGGCTCAGCCGCCACTCCCACGGCGCGAGCAGCTGGCTGCTGCGCAACTTCTTGGGCTTCAAGAACTCAGTGGTGAAGTGACCTGTTGTAGCGGAAGCAGAGTGGCTGTCAGTTTCAGCTGGCAAGAAGGTCAAGCGGGCGGGTCAAGCGGGCGGACGGGCGCCACTCACCCCCAGGCGTTGTTTGCTCATGCTTGCCCTCCATTACTCTACGCCCCTGCCTCCCCCTCCCGCTCGGAAAAACACCGAATGCTGACACACCACCCACTCTGCGTCATCCTGTGCCCACGCTCACCTTTCATCACTGCCATGCCCCTGCCTGCCCCTCTCTGCCTGTCCCACTTGAGCACTGACGCTCCACCCACCCTCCGTCATCGTTTGCCCACGCTCACCTTTCATCACTGCCATGCCCCTGACAACCTTCTGCCCTTCCCTGTCCCACTCTGAGCTCTGGCACGCCACTCACCCTCGGCCGTTGTCTGTCCTGGACCCCCAAGCAGGTCCTCGTACCGCACTCCCTTTGAGTAGCTCTTGTCAGCCTCCCTGAACATCTTTTCAATGTACTCATCGCTGAACTTGAGGTCAAACTTCTGATCAAGGTCCTGTGTGGGCAGGCAAGGCAAACAGAAACACACCGTGCTCGCCCAACCCTGACAGACTGTCAGCATGTCAACAGGACACATGATGTGTCAAGAAAACGCAACACTGTTCTTTAGTTGCATGCCAAATACTTTCCGTCGCTGCTTTCCCCTACCTCTGTCCCCCCGCAAACACGTTGGTCGATCATTGCATAAAGCGGCCCCAAGCTGTTCTTCCTGCTGTCCGTCCCTTCGTCCCACCCCTTCCGTGCACCCTCCCCTTCAACACCCTTCGGACACAGCGCAACCCCCTTTGCCACAGAGCCCACTCCTCTCTCTCCTGCTGCCCCTCTACCCCACCCCTCACCTTGAGCGCAGCCCTGAACTGTCCGTAATCCACAACGCCGTCACTGTCGGCGTCCTGTGCCTGAAAAGACTGCCGCACCTTCACACGCAAGGACCAAAAGGGAAGATATAAACGTGACCATGGGCGTACCAGCTACAACAGTAAGAAGTTCACCACTACAGAATTGCAGAGCTGTGGCAACAAGCCCTTCAAGCATGTGTTGTGGCAACTGTGTCCGTAGCTGACCTGTCATTCACTGTTCAAGGTTCGAGCTTCAAGCCACTTTCTCTCCCCCCTCCGCGATTGCCGCTGCAGAAGCCGCCATCCCCTTCCCTTCCCCCCTCCAGCCTGTCGCACCCACCTCCTGCAGCCTGTCTTCGTGCCTGCTCAGGTGCCGCTGCGTGTTCTGCTCCACGTCCCTCAGTGTACCCCAGGGGCAGTACGACAGGGTAGTACCGCCGATGGGCACGTCGGGGTTACCAGTGGTCTTGTGGTAGAAGCTCTTGTGGTAGGGCCTGCAATAGCGGCATATTGGAAAAGGAACATGAGTGCTACTGGTATCTGAAAAGGTCAATCATAAAAGACAGGTTTGCCACTGCGGGATACATTTGGCATGACTTTAAAGAGAATCTGGGGCCCCTCCGTGCCGGGTACCTTGAGCATCAGGCCTCCACACTCTTCTTTTCTCCCCTGTACCGCTACCTTCATTCAAAAGCCCTTTCCAGCCCCCCTTGCTGTTCACCCCCTCACCTGTACTGAATTTTGTTGAACCTGACCGCACTCAGGAACTCTGCAAAGTTGATGACTCCATCCTGTTCCGAGTCCATGGCATTGGCAATCATGTCAAGCACCTGTAAAGGCAACGGGGGAGGGGGGAAGGGACGGGGGGTGAGATGAGGGGGGTGCTGCAAGGGGCAGGAACGACAGGTGGCATCAGCATCCGTGCCAAGCATCTTTTCAGACACCAAGGGGGCCGAGGGAGGGGAGGTGAGGTGCAGGGGGTGCTGCAAGGGGTTGGAACGGCAGGTGGTATCAGCAATCCTGCCTAGCATCTGCGAACGCAGCGATAAAGAGGCAGCGGAGGAGTCTAGCTGACAGGGGCTGTTGGCACGAGCTGTTGGCATGAGCAGCTCAGCTCACAAAACCACCAAACTGCCTTGCATGCTCACCGGCTTGAACTTCAACATGCACCCTTGCCATTCTCCCACACAACTCCCCACACTCCCCCTCACCTTGTCGTCCACATCATTCACACCGAAGTCCATGCGCTTGACCACCGCCCTGAACTCGGCGGTGCAGATGTCGCCGCTGTTGTCTGTGTCGATGGCCTTGAAGGCCTTGAGCACCTGCTGCGGCTCCCGCATCAGGATCTTCTCCCGCAGGCGTCCCACAGCATCATTGTACCTGATGAAAAGGTCGGAAAACGGATGGGGATGTAACTGATGCAACTTCTTCTTTGAGGGAGCTTGAAGAGGGCTCCCTTCTGTGCCCCCCGCCTGTGCGACCAGTCGTCCCTTTTACGGTAGTTGAGAAGGATCAGCTCCTTATCCTCCTGTCCACCACTACCCTCCTCTCCCTCAACACACAGAAGCGCACCTGCTGCGCTCACCCGCCTGCGTGACAGGTCGTCGACTTGAAACGCATTCCACTGCCCGCAGTCACCCTCCACTTCCCGCCTCCCCGAGCACGCAACTGTGCACCTCTTGCACCCACCCACCTGCGCGACAAGTCATCTTCTTGAAGCGCATTAGGAGGCAGCGGTGTCGAAGGTGGGAAGGGCGCCATGCGCACCCTATTGGCGTGCTGCACCGTAAACTCCAGTGGGTCAACCTGAGGGGACACCGGTGAGGGTTTTGGGGGTTGTGGGTTAGGTGATGAGGGCAAGGGGATGAGGGTTTGGGCTTAGTTGTATGTTCCTACCGATATACCTTAAACCAGGCAGTCATTTTGACGTTGGCGCCCTGCTCCTGCGCCACTGCACTTGCCACAACCAGCACCTGAACCTTGCCACTCTTGTAGCCTCTCCAGCCATTTACCCTGAGCTCACGCACCTGCAGCGGAGGAGGCTCCTGCACACGCCCTGCACCTGCGCCGCTGCTCTCGCCACTACCGGCGTGTGCACCTTGACCCTTCTGTGCTCCACAACCCCCACAGGCCATCTACCTACCCTCCACGCACCTGCTGCGGAGGCAGCTCATGCATGCGCTGCTCCTGCGCCGCTGCACTCGCCGGTCGCGCCTCCACCACCAACACCTGCGCGTCCGCGCTCCCCGCGCTCCCCGGACCACTGTTGAACCGCCGCAGCAGCACCGGCAGGCCAGAGACGGTTGCCCCTGTCCCCATCGCCGCCGCCCCAGAGGATTGCCGACAATGCGGCTCTGCCCTAGCCCATCGAGCGCTGCTGCTAGTACTGCTGGGGCGGACGGTGGGGTCGGCAAGGCCGTGCGTGATGGGGCTGGTAGAGGGGCGGCTGTGGGCGGCAGCGGCGGGGCTGACGCTGCGATCCCACCCAGCGGGGGACGAAGGCGAGAGTCCGGCGGCGGCGAGTGGCGTGCCCGGGGGCGGGGGCAGGTCGGAGATGCGCAGGTGGATGAGAGGGTTGTAGGCTGGGAAGCGGGGAACTGCGACCTTTCCGCATGTAGCCCGGCTAGGCAATGCGGGGGAGGGGGCGCCGGGGGAGGGGGCGTCTACTGATGTGGATGCGCCAAGCCTCGTCAGCTCAAACAGCACCAGCTTCCCGAGCCCTGCGCCCTTGCCAGACTGCAACTGTTGCTGCTGCGCCGGCTGGTGTTGCGCCGGCTGCTGCGGGTGTTGCTGCAACGGGTGCTGCACTGCTGCCTGCTGTGCCGCTGCCAGCGCCGCCTCCCCCTCTGGCGTCTGCGAGGCTGATTGCACCGCTAGGTCCGCTGCAGCCTGTGCCAGCTTCTTGTACGTCTGCAAGCAAGTGCATGGAAAGTTTTGAGATTTCAACAACACTGGCTATCAGGTGCATTATTCACGCAACCAGTGGCGTGTGCTGCAAGCCTGGCTGGCCCTCATCATCGTGCCGCAGGTGCAAACGAAAGTGAGCTGCAGTCAGCCGCGCAACCCCGTTTGGAAACAGCGCGCGGGCTTCCACCTGCCCAAAACCTAAACCCTGAATTTCCCTCGCACCTTGGCGAATGCCCCGCCACTTTTGGGTGAGGCAGCCAGCGCCTTGGCTGCAGCAGCCAGGGAGTTGGCCGCCTGCGCCAGCTGCCGAAAGTCGGGCGTTGCTGGTGACACCATCAGAGCGCCCTGCAGTGAGCCTGCATTGTTGGTAGAGGCGGCGGCTGGTGGCGGGAGGAGGGGAGGGCAGTGCCGGGCGGAGGTGCTGGGCGAGGAGCCGCTGTCCCTAGGGGGGCGGGTCCAGGCTGATGGGCTGCTGGAGCTTGTTGGCCGCAGGCCCCCTGCATGGCAACCAAAGGCAAACATTGGGGCAGTGAGTGCCTGCACCTTGGGTGGTGGTGGGCTGGTGATGCCAATAATTCTGATAGGGCTGAGTGGAAGGTGCTGTCCAGGCGCGGGCAGCAGGTCTCACCTTTCGCATGCACTGGCAGAGGCTGTGCTGCCTGGACTGGCTGACCACTGCCTAATGCAGCTGGTACTGCTGGCACTGCCATGCTTTTGAGAGGTGGTGCCTCCAGCGATGGTTTGCGCTGACACTGCATGGTAACGGTGCAACATGGCAACATGGCAACATTGGCAACACCGAAGCAAGAAGCAAACCATGCGCAATGTGCACCTGCTTCTGGTGTACCTGGGCTGGTGGCGTTGAAATTCCCTCGCGTTTCCTGCGCATGCGCATTGGTACGACGTGTCACAGAGGCTGCGCAGGGCACGAAGAACCCGCAACAGGACACCCGCAGCAACTCACTGTGCTATGAAGCGCGTGAACGCGGTGCCCGGCCGCTCCTCGGCCTCCATTTCCCAGGAGTGCTTCGAAGGAGTTACCTTGTGCTGGTATCTATGTAGCTACAGGCAGCGACTACCACACAAAAGCTTTGTATAGAT
Source organism: Chlamydomonas urium (assembly GCA_039880955.1). NCBI lineage: Eukaryota > Viridiplantae > Chlorophyta > Chlorophyceae > Chlamydomonadales > Chlamydomonadaceae > Chlamydomonas > Chlamydomonas urium. The sequence continues at coordinate 1,580 of JAWZTI010001437.1, read as the reverse complement.
TGATTGAAGCGCATACCACCTCGACATCAAGCCTTGCGGACAAGTTCCTCAGGCGTTCACACCCACCTCCCACACACCCTTCGTGCAAGGTGGATCGCGTCCAGGTTATGTTGCTCAGGGCCAATCGGTGGTCTTGTGGCAGCCATGAACACCTCACCTCTCCTGCGCCAGCAGTGCGGCGCACGAAGCGCCGCGTTCTCAGGGCTTTCGGCCTGCCCCAGGGATGCTGCAGCTCGCAGCTCCGCGTCCGCGGCCACCTCTGCGCCGCTGCGATGCTCCTTTGGCGCCTCCGATGGCCTGTCCGCAGCGGCATCGCGCTCCAGCGGCAAGCGTGCGCACCGTCTGGCGCGCAGGGCCTTCAACGTCGTCGCCCAGGCTGCAGGCGACAAGATGGTGGTCTCCATCACCGGTGCGCAGCGCAGCGTGCCTAGCAAGCCCGTCCTACGCAGCGCGCAGGGCATGCGGTTGGCGAGGCATGGCAGCCACAGCATGGGCAGTGAACCAGGCGAGCGCTCCCTACCTGTGTTGCGCCGCGCGTATCTCACCCTCTCCGCGCGTGGCATGCTTTGCATGGACTGCGCAGGCGCGACCGGCCTTGTCGGCAGCAGGCTGGCCGCGAAGCTGGCTGCACAGGGCCACAGGGTCAGGGTGCTGACCAGGGACGTATCATCCGCTAGGTCCAAGATGGCAGGCTACGCTGGGCTTGAGTTCTACGGCCCTGCTGAGTGGGCCAAGGCGATCGCGGGGTCAACCGGCGTGGTCAACCTTGCAGGAGAGCCCATCGCCACGCGGTGAGGCCTGGCACAGGGCACAGGGCTAAGAGGATCACATAGCGTTTGCCAGGGCTCAAGGCAGCAGATCAGCAGCCTTCTGCCAACAGCTAAAGGTTGCTACAGGTTGTGTATTTGCCATTGCAGCTCTCTTTTGTCTGGGCCCTAGAGCTCTTTTACTCCACCCATCAGAACAGCTCAGATCTGACTTATCTGCCACCCTGATTGCCCTGTGAGGCGCTCACCCCCACACCCCGCTAACCCTGTAACCCTCGCTTCTGTGTCCCTGTCCCTCCTCTGGCCCGTCAGGTGGACGCCTGAGCTGAAGCAGACCATCATGACCTCGCGTGTCAAGACTACGAAGGCACTTGTGGTAAGTGTTGACTGCCTGCGGTCTGGAGCTCACTAGACTTCATACCTCTTCTATGCTGCATCTGTTAGCATGTCAGTGCCAGCTCTTGTGCGATGCGGTGCACTTCAACTTGTGCTGCTCTCTGCAGCACGCCTGATGCCTAGGTCTCGTGATCATAACTGTCGCAGAGGTGGTTGGCACTGAGTGCATCCCCTGCAGGACGCCATCCAGGCCCTTGCATCCCTTGATTCCCTGTTTGCTCCCTGCGCCATCCAGACCCTTGATTCCCGTGATCCCTTGCTTATCCCCCCTGCAGGATGCCATCCAGGCCCTGCCTGCTAACCAGCGGCCCCAGGTGTTTGTGTCTTCATCAGCGGTTGGCTTCTACGGCATCAGCCAGACCTCCACCTTCAATGAGGAGTCTGCAAGTGGGCGCGACTACCTTAGCCAGGTTGGTG
>JAWZTI010001436.1:0-13717 GCA_039880955.1 Chlamydomonas urium | reverse complement strand
GCCCCACCCCTAATGCCTGTGCACTCACTGCCTCTGCCCCTGCGCACTACCACCCTATATCCGACCCTGCTGTCTTTGCTACTGACTGTCTTGAATCAGACGGGCATGTAACTCACATGGGTCATGTGAAAGCCCTCAGCAACAACTGCATGCTTCTGGAGTTCCTGACCTACAACGCAGTAGCCATCAGAGTGCTCTGCGTTGCCTGCAGCAGCGGCGGCGGGAGCAGGGAGCAGCAGCGGCATTACCATCATCAGCAGCAGCAGCAACATCGTCATGAGCGGCAGTGACGGGCAGCAGCAGCAGCGGTGGGAGCAGCAGGGGCAGCATCACCATCAACATCATCATGAGCGGCAGTGACAGGCAGCGGCAGCAGTGGCGGGAGCAGAAGCGGCCCCTCCCTGCCTCTGCAAATGTCTCCCCTCATACTTCAAACTCTTCCCTCTTGATCCCCTTCACCTCCCTTCCCTTCCCCCCCTTTCCATCCACTTATTTCCTATACAACCCTTCTACCCGACCAGCCCTTCTGACTGCCCTGCCTCCTTGCCCTGCCTTTTTCCTCTCATCTCCCACTCCCTTGCCTTCCCCCTGTTCCCCCGTCCCTCTTCCCAGCTCCTGACCATCAATTAGAAAGTCCGGCAGTCTTGGTTGCGGGTACCTATCGACGTCCATAACATAAGCCTTAATGGTTTGAGGCCATGCAATGACTTCATCGTCGTGCATGTCCTTCGCGTAGCTTACTGAAGGCGAGTCCAGGGGTGATGGGAGTGTGGACGTGGGCAGCGCGGGCAGCAGCTCCTTCGCCAGGGCCAGGGCCATGACCTGCAGGCAGGCATGGGGAAGTGTGGAAAAGTGTGATGCAATGTGTGAATTGCGTGGACGGGAACGTCTTTATGAGGGGACCAGCAAAAAGCTCGTGCAAGCGAGAGCAATAAACAGAGCCTCACCTTCCGAGCGACTGTCTGGAAGTATGAGATGAACATGTCCCTGGTGTGGGCAGTCAGCGGCAGGAGGCATGGCAGTTACTGTCAGCTTCGGCGGTTACGCACCTCGCAAGCCAGATACTGATGAGCCCGGAAGGACCCGCAATGGAGGCAGGCAGCATCGGACGAGGAGAGCAATCATTTGGAAAGGACAGGGAAATTCCCCTTGTGCTCCAAAACACAAGCCAGGAAGTCAACTGGGGGAGGGACAGAGAGGCGTTGGGACCTGTTGCTGTTCAGTGGAGGGATGTACGTAGGGGGTACTGTGTTACGGCTGAGCGTGGCATGGCGTAGAGCTTGGTATCAAACCTATATCAACAGTTCGGACATCAGGTGGGAACGAAAGGAAACGTTAGAAACCCACTCCCAGTGGCCTATCATGTGCTCCCCTGCCCTAACCTTTGCTGCCCTACCCACGACCATATCCTATAATAACCTTCTCTTCCATCCGTCTACCAGCTGCCTCCTAAATGTTTGCTAGACACTGCCTGCCTGCCCCATAGCTTCTGCGTCTTACCCATAGATGTGCTGACCCGGACCCATGGGATGAACACCATCAGGTTCGTACAGGTACAGGTTGGAATGGTTGAAGTGATGCCTGGAGGGAGGAGAGCAGCAGCAGTAACAAGGAATGGAAGCGGCAGCAGTGGTGAGAGGGGCGGTGACAGTGTGGGGCGGTAGCAGTGCAAGGGACAGCAGCAGCAGTGACAGCGGCGTTGGCCAGAAACAACAGTAACAGCAGCAGCAGCAGCAGCGGTAGCTGTGTTTGTCACAAACCGCAGCAGCCGCTGCCATCGCCGCTGCCGCCGCCGCCGCAGCAGCAGCAGCAGCAGCAGGACAGAAGGAGCAACAAGTGCACCGCAGACATGTCAGGTGGTCTTCTCTGTCCAGCTGGGTGTACGGGTGCCCAGGTGTCAAGAACAAACATGATTTCCTACCCAAAGCAGATGGGCGCAAGCGGGCTCAGCGGTTATATGTATGCACCATGGCTAAGCGCTGCAGCTGCATCGCTGCACTGCCCTCCCCTGATGCCCTCTCCCCACACACATTGGCCTCCCACCTCCCCCCCACACCTTTTGAGCAAGTCATACAGCACTGCCCTCGCGCTGATCACCTGGACCTGGCCGTAATGCATGGCTAGCAGGTTGTGGAAGTCCTCTGTGCCTGGGCCGAAGTGCTCTGAGGCAGGGAAGTAAGGCGGGGAGGAGTAATGGTGGTGAGAGGAGAAGGAGGGAGGGGGCAAATGTGGGGAGGCGAGAGGGTAGGGAGGGGAGGCAGTTAGGGATAGATAAATGTGAGGAGCAGAGAAGGTGGGGGGGAGAAAGGTTGGGAGGAGAGGCAAGTTTGGGAGAGAAGGCAAGGTGGGGCGGGGAATTGTGGGGAGGGCAGACGGCGGAGAAGGTGGGAACAGGAGCAGGTATAAAGGCGAAAAGTAGGGGCATGAGCAGGAGCTGGGACCCTCCCTAAAGCACATTCACACACACCTCCGGTCCAAAGGTCCTGCTCCCTCCACCGTCCCCCCCGGCCCACAACATACCTAGGCTCACCCCTCTCCCTTCCCCCATCAGCCCTTACCCTCCCCCTCCGCCTCCCCGCCTACCTGGACCCAGGGTTCCTGCCCCTCCGCCTCCCCGCCTACCTGGACCCAGGGTTCCCCCCTCAGGGGAAGTGGGCGACCAGGCATGGAACATGATGACAGCAGGACTGTGGGGAAGGTTGAGCAAGTGACGCATCATGCGCTCCAGGGCCCTCCTCTCAACGGTATCCAGCACCTTGAAGCGAGTGGTGGCAATGAGTGCAGAGCAGTGATGAGGGTGTGTGAGGAGTGCAAGAAATGCAAGACAAGATCTTGATACAGCACTTGTGGATGAGTGGTGGCAACGAGTGCCAAGCAGTGATGCAGGTGTGTGAGGAGTGTGAGGAATGTAGAACAAGACCTTGTGTGAGGCGTGTGAGGAATGTAGAACAAGACCTTGCTTTAACAGTGTCCAGAACCTATCCGTGAGTTGTTGCAACAGGAGCATGAATACATGAATAAGGCCAGGCTGTGATGTGATGAACCTTGGTGCAAACGATCTCACAGATAATTTGCAATTAGGCTCCGGTGACAATCTTTCGAGACGCAACAACAACCTGATGTGGGTGGTGTGCTGCCGTTGCTGCAGGTGCTCCCCTGCTGCCAACGCTCCGTGCCACCAAAAGCACCTTACCTGATGTGAGCGGTGTGCTGCCGTTGCTGCAGGTGCTCCACTGCTGCCAACGCTCTGTGCCATCAAAAGCACCTTACCTGATGTGAGCGGTGTGCAGCTGCTGCTGCAGGTGCTCCACTGCTGCCAACCCTCTGTGCCACCAAAAGCACCTTACCTGATGTGAGCGGTGTGCTGCCGTCGCTGCAGGTGCTCCCCTGCTGCCAACGCTCTGTGCCATCAAAAGCACCTTACCTGATGTGAGCGGTGTGCAGCTGCTGCTGCAGGTGCTCCACTGCTGCCAACCCTCTGTGCCACCAAAAGCACCTTACCTGATGTGAGCGGTGTGCAGCTGCTGCTGCAGGTGCTCCCCTGTTGCCAACGCTCTGTGCCACCAAAAGCGCCTTACCTGATGTGAGCGGTGTGCAGCTGTTGCGGTGTACTCTATCAGCGCCAGGTCGATATCCCTTGGCAGCTGCAGGGTGGGGGGGCGGGCAAGGGCACAGGCAGCGCGGGCATGGCAGCAGCGTGACAGGGAGTGAACAGGCGGGTAGGGTGAGGTGAGGGCAGAGGCAGATGGGGCGGGGTGCGCAGGGACTGCAGCGGTAAACGGTATGAAAGGGAGCTGCTAAGGGGGCGAAATTGGGAGGGGGGGAGAAGGTAGACGGTCGTTTCCTTGCCTCCAAGGTCGCACTCCCTTGCAGGTCCAGAAGCCTGGCATGACAACTGATTCCACCAACACCACCCCTGCCCCAGCCGTGCCCTCAATCAGCAAGTACATGCCATTCAGTAAAGTAGCAAGTCAACAAGCAGACACAGTGACACTCTGAAGACGCTCAGGAGACATTCGGGTGTTGCAAGTTACCAAACCCTTGCCCCTCACCTTGTCCTCTTTCAGCAGGCACTTCTCGGTCAGGATTGCGCTGGTCGCACCCATTGACAGGTCCACCAGCTTGATGCTACTGGCATTGCAAGAGTGCCTGTGGTGGGCATCATAGCTGAACTGCCGTGTGCGCACGGTCTTGAGTCCTAGCTGCTTGCCGCAGGGCGTGAAGGTCAGCTCGAGCCAGCGGTGCAGCAGACCATGCCATGTTACGTCGGTGTAGCCGCCCTGCCTGCTGGGCTCGCTGATAGAGCTGCCCAGCAGCGCAAACTTGACCGGCTCGCCTGCGGGAGGATGGGTAGGCACCGTTGCATCAAGGGCCTGCTGCGGATGTTAAGGACAGTGTCTGACCGAGCAAGTGATCAGGGGCTGTGCCCAGCTGACGCACCTCGCACCAATTTGGCCATAAACGCTTCCATGCGTCGCTCATCGCCTGCCACGGTGCGTGCGCGCTGCAGCAGCAGCGGCGGCAGCGTGTACTTGTGCTGCCATGTGAGCGTGCTGGTGATGCTGCTGAGGCGCGACAGCAGCGCCGCTGCGCTGTCGGTGGAGCTGGCATTGGCCACACCGGCAGCGAGCAGCAGCAGCAGCAGCAGCGGCCATGCTGCTTGAGAGAGCGCATTTCGCAGCAAAGGTGTTGCGCTGCGCTGGCGCATCGAGGTCACGCCAGGCTACATCAGCGCTGCATGACAGCGCGGGCGATGAGGTGCATTCAACTCAGGTTTCCTTCCACCAGCTGTTGTAGGAATGCAGCTCGAGACAGGTCAAACATGTTTTTAGTTTGCTCCTCTTACTTTGTTTTCTGGCCCTCATTCGTTCATCTGAGTTGGCAAGGTTACCTGATGAGTTTAATGACTGAGGAGTACAACCTCTGAAGTTAGAAACAAACACCACGAGTGCGAGACCGGCAGGAAGCGAGACTGATCTCTCACGAGTGCGCAGCTACAATGCAAAAGCGCGCTTGCGCTTGCCAGCTTCTGCTTACGAACTCTGCGTAGCACCCAGTATACTCGATCCGAATGCCTTTGTTGGCAGCGCCTGGCAGACGCGTTGCGCAGCGAGCCCTCCCGGCAGCGCAGTGCGAATGCGGAGTACGCCTTTCTGCAGCGAGAGCAGGCGGAGGACTGCTGCATGCGACGGTGGAGCGCATGCGTACATGGCGGTGGAGCACTTGCGCACAGAGGGGCGCATGCGAAGAACGTGAGTGCCCATATGCACGGCAACCACCGTGCCGCCACCATGTATGCACTTCCTGCTGGGTATTGCACGTGTGTTGCATGCGCATGCACGAGGTTTGCGGCAGGAGCTTCTTGTATAAGTGCAAACATTAGCCTTCGCGCAGCGATACATGATCGCGATTTGTCTATCAAGTTTTGCAAGGTGAGAGAATTGCAGCAAAGGCACTTTTGTTGATTGCTACGCAATAAGTGGTCACCACTGGCACACTTCCAACTGAATGTAAAATGTGAGACAGCCAAAGTCACACAAGCTGTTTCTACGCCCTTGAACCACTGGTGGGGTCGAGCATTGCGTGCATGCATAGGTCAACAGCCGAGCTTGGGTTTGATGATGCCAATCATCAGCACGAGGGATGGGGCCGTGAGAGCTTGCGTCGCTGCTCCTTGCAAATGTCAGCAAAGAGCGGCAGTATGCTCATGCTACCTCATGTGCCATTGTCAGCGCATTTCCAGCAAGCGCCCATTGGGTGTGGGTCAACCCAGCCAGGACTCATACGCGCACACGGCGCGCCCACAACCGATCGCAGATAATACCAAGATTTTGTTCCGTCCACTTGCTTGGATGTAAACAAACATTCGCGCAAAATTGTATATATATCGTGAAGGCTGGGAAAAAACGAGCCAGGACCAAAGGCGAAGCCTTGAGGGGAAGGGAGGCACTGCCAAGTGGTGAGCAGCAAGGGAAAGCATTGCTTGGAGAGCAATGAGAGCGATGTAAACGTGCGCTTGGTGCATCAAAAGGGGAGGCGCTGCAGGGCGCAGGATGGCTCAGTAGGCACGCAGCGAGAGGAACTGTGATCAGGGACTGGCTTGGTGAGGAGGGAAGGAGGGTAGTGATGGTAGCACTGGGGGAAGTTAAGAGCGGTGGTAAGGGAGCGGGCTGTGAGAAGAATGGCATTGCTTCAGAGGAGGTAGGAGGAGGTAGGCCAGCAAGGGCGTGGGCAGTGAGACAAGAGGCCGTTTGGAGGAAGGTAACAGTAATAGTGTTCAACAGGTTGTTGTAGTTTTGTGAAGCCCGTACGTATGCATACGGGAGGGGAGGCAGGTAGCAGTGACAGGATGTCCCATTGATGGTGGTGGTGGTGCCAAGGGGATGTGGAGCAAGTGGGTGGTAAGGGATTGGCAGGTGCATGTACGTCTGAGGGGAGTTGTTTGTGTGGGGATAGTGGTTTGTTGAGAGAAGCGAAGGGGAGCTCTCACAAGGGAAGGAGGTTCAAGGGGGCAGTGCGCAGAGGACAGGAGATCTAGAGGAGAGTGGACAGTGCATGGAGGAGTCATTTGTGCAAGGAGAGGAGGGGGCTGCGGGTAGGACTGAGCAGCGAGGGAAATGGCAGTTAAGCAAGGAGAAGGGTGGTCTAGGTGGTCAAGGGACTGGCAAGTGCACGCGGGAGGCGTAGTTTGCGATGGGAGGCTAGGGAGGCTTGCATCGCTGTAAGGGGAGAAGAGGAGGATGTTGACTGGGGACCTCTCTAAAGGGTTGTCATGGGGAGGGGAGAAACTGCAAGGGCCCTGGTGGGCTGGGTAGGGTAGGAGGCCTACCTAGAGGAGCGGGCAGGGCAAAGGCTTGAGTAGCGAGGGGCGCCGAACACTGGGGGTGCGGAGGACGGTTCTTGCCATGGCGAAAAACACCAACATAACCCCTGCCTTCAAGTTGGTCAACGATGCCAGCTTTCCCACAAGGGCAGCATGCTGCGTAGCACGAGCAGCACAATCATGTGCTTTGATGCATGACATTGATGTCCTTGCTTGCATCTCGTTAGGGAGGTCTTCACTCAAATGGCCCCCAGCTTGCTTACCAGCAAGCTTTGAGGTAGTGCTAGGTATGTTATGAATGCTTTCATTTTAGCGTGTGCACGCCTTGCGTCCACCCGTCAGCGTGCATGTGCATGCAATCGCGCACACTGTATTGGCAACCAAGCCTGGCGCCAGGTTCAAGCGGCCGGCCGCTTGAGCTCCCGAAGCCATAAACCGTGTTGCATTAAGCGTGCAGGCTGAAGCGAGCGGCGAGGGTGACAAGTGTGGTCAGGGGTGAGGACATGTCCTGCAGGCACAGCTACTGCAGCGCAGGTGTGACAACTCCACACCTGTTCACACGTGTGAATCGATGCACTGGTGTGTGATACAGCTCCCAAGCTGAAGAGAGGGGGTTCCGGAGGCCTTCATGCAGGCCGTATCACTTGCATCCTCACCTTTGAAGGTGACTTCAAGTTCACCCTAAGCTTAAGCTTAACGCACCCCCACTTCAACAGTGAAGGCTGTACATCACTGATTGGCAGGTATGGTAGGTCCTACAACGCACGCCTGCCCTTGGGACTTCGTCAGGCCAGGGTGTGCCCTCCTCTTGCTCAGCATATGCACATCCAGCGCTGATGCGGAAGCTGACCCTATGCCCAGTCAACTGCCTTCCTGCCTGCAGTTCATGAACATTCAGCAGCAGTCCAAGGCAGTACGTGGCAGGGCAGGGCGGATGCGAGGGTCGCAAGGGCCAGGCGGCTTGCAGCGCCGCTGGGTGTTCGAGGCTGCGCAACCACGCGCTCGGCGCCCTCGAGGCGCACAACAATGAGGTGAACAAGTAGCACAACATGTCACGCATTACGCCCTACCGCCATACACACATGCGCGAAAACAGAAAAGCCCAGGTCACGCGCATTTCTTGGCATTCAAGATGCCTCCGAGGCTGCCCAGCATGGCTCCGCTCCTTCGACTAGCGCGCTTGTTGCTTGTAGCCATCGCGGCAACAGCAATGAGCCCCATGGCGTCAGGCGGCACAACAAGCCCAACCAGCAATGGCGCCACGGCGCAGGCCAGCGCGCCCCAGCAGCTTCCCCCTCGCCCAAACCTGCCCCCGGGCTCCAGCGCTCGCAGGCAGAGGGACGCAGTGTTGGCAACAGGCAGCGACGGCCGTGTAGCCCTGCCTGCAGCGCACCTTCTTCACGAGCAACCAATGGTTTGGTGAGTGCTAGGGATGGGAGTGATAACAGCCTGTCCTGCAGCTGTGTTGCCTTCTTTTGGGGCAATACGACGCCCTTGATGCATCCCTTGATCCATATGGGTGTGGATGCCTGCTTCCTTGAGCCTCTTGATGTCAGCTGCATAAGCCAGCAGCGCAAGCCCTGCCGGCTGCCTGCTGGCTCCCTGCTGGCTTGAAGCAAGCAGGGAAGGCGTGCTCAAGTCAGCAACTGCGGGCACAGGAATTACAGCATCCAGAGCGCTTGGTATGGCCCTGTAACCCAGGGTTGTGGTTTGGCTGTTTGAGTTCTTGATTGCGTTTGGTTCCCTTCATTTCAATTGGCCACACGTGAGCCCTTTTCGATGTTGGTACCAGGAAATCCTGCCCGTTTTTGGGCAGGGGTCCTATGCGCCCTAGCGGTGCCCCCCAGGACTGTAAAACACACTATCCACCTCACTGTCCAGCCCCTTGAAATCGAAGCATCAAGAGCAAGTTCATGACCATCACCTCTGCCCTTGCTTGCTGCCCTGCAGGTGACCTGTACATCCCTGGCCACCGCGCCAACCGTACATGTGCAGCACCCTGCGTCTACGGAGCGAGGGCCGACGCCCTGCCTCCCCCTCCCCTTCGCCCCTCGCCCCCCTTGCCGCCACCGTCGCCCAGCCCTCCGCTGACATTCCCTCCTGCACCTCAGCCTCCCATCCCCCCCCCGCCCGCTCCTTCCCCGTCCCCGCCACCACCACCCGGCACTCCTCCTTCTGTCCTGCCGGCTTCAAGCCTCGACAGCAGCCCGATTCCAAGCCCGATCCCAAGCCCCTCTGACCCATCCCCTGCAGCCAGCCCAGCGTCTACAATGTCGCCCCCGGCACCTCCCAGCCGCCGTCTCCCCTACCGCCTCGCTTCCCTGATGCCCCTCCGTTGACCCAAGATGTGTGTCGCTCAAGCATGCATGCACTTGTTGCGCAGCCAGTTCAGAAGGCAGTGGGCAGGGTCAGCAGGGTCACCACAATTGTAAGCCAGTGGGGTGCGAGCACTGCTACGTTGTGCCACGTGGACTGAAATGCACTGACAATTGACAATTGCGCAATGCGCACCATTAGGTACAATTTAAGGGTTGCTTCTGCAGTGGCTCCTTTGGCTCAGCTGCAGCCGGCTCACCCGATAGCTGATACCTGCACAGTACAGTCAGATGACAGCTGTGCATGTGTGAGCCTGGTGATTTCATGGGTTGTTGTGACAGCATCACACTCACCATCACGGGTGACGTCATCTAGTGCGCGTACACGTACGTCTAGCTATGGCATAGTAAGCATAGGGCATTGCAGCGTCCCAGGTTGACCAGTCAGTGACTCCCCTGACAACTTGCAAGGCGACGCAAGCGTGCGCATGCATGCACATGCTTCAGCTACTAAAGCTCGCATGTGTGATCTCTCCCAAGGCCTTGGGGTCCCCAGCCCTGATGTGGTGTGTGTTACAGTTGATGTACACCATCATGGCATGTTCACACACATTTTTGATAGCCTACGTACGGCGATGAGCTTGCAGGCACCTTCCATCCAGCCATCTTCACGGCTTGAGCAGAGTAAGCAGAGTGACCATGTCTGGCCCTGAGTGTGTGTGCGGTGCATTCATATGATTCAGCCCAGTCGGCAGCCTGCACAACCCTGCAGACCGTTAGCTTTCTGTCCTCAACCCACTCCCCAAGGGCGCATGCGGTGCGCACCCCTTTCCTCTTTCCGAGAGGGACAACTGCTTGCTTGCCACAACACATGTGCTGTTTGCGCCTACCCACCTGCCATGATTGCACCACAAGCAGCAATCAAGTGTTGTGTGTGTGCATGTTCGCCAAGTACATAATTCGACGCCGCCGGCGCCAATTGCAAGAGCACTTCCAAGGACGCTCATGAGCTGACCAGCTCGCTCAAGGACTCTTATAAGACTCATAAGACTTATAAGTATCTTAAAATTATAAGAGACTGCTCTAAGCATGCTCTGCATCAGCTGAGCGCCTTGGAAACTTGCTATAATGCTTTTCTTAAAAGGCGCTGATGTGTTTGCTCCACCACAACTCACACTCCACCATGAAACAAGTAATCGCTTGCGTGGTCGGTGCTTCTGGAGCGGTTTTGTAGCTCCTGCTTCTTGAGCTAGCTTTGCGTTTGTCATTGCTTCTTCTGTGCCAGGTATCAAACGGGGCTTTGCTCAGTGCAACCTAATGGTCGCGACTATCTTGATGGTGAATGCACATTCATGTGCGTCTTGCTCGTCGACTCCCAGCATGAGCCATTGATAAGGTTTTCCCGAGCGCAACACTCTCCAACATTTCGTGTGTCCTTCACGCGGGACAGCATGGTGGAGCGTTTGGGGGTAGAGCGTGATAAGTTCGATTCACATCCTCCGCATCGACCGGCGCGGCGGGGGCAATCGCAATCATTGGGGGTGGCTCTTGTGATGTCACTCTGGTGACGACTGTGCCTTCAGGCGTGCCTTGCTCTCCTTGGCTTTTCTAAAGGATAGATGGCATGTCTGACACTCTGTATGAAGTGGGCACGGTATGCTGATTCTGCTGTTGCTTTGAATAGGAGTCCTGCGCCTTGGTGGCGCCCTAGCTAGGCCCTGTATAGGGCGCCTACATAGGGCGCCTACATATAGGCGCCCTGTCGACTGTAAATGGCCTTTGCCGTGTTGGAGGTAAATGGTAAAACTAAGTTTTTCGAGAGGATGAATGGTCTATTTAGCAAGCGCTGCAAGTGCACATGCACGTTGTGCAGCACATAATTTGGTGTGCGCTTGTGTCAGGGTCCTACCTGTCGCGGGAAGCCAGGTTACGGTGAGACTGGTCAAACATGGGCAGTCCGTCAGAAAGGAGGACTTTGTCTTCAAAAACGCATCCTTTCATAGGAAATGGGCAAAAGTAAGCGAAGGTTGCTGCAGCCATACAGCGCTGTGGCTCCTGCCGTGAGAATGGGGCCAGCGCTAACCAATTGCAAGCGCAGCATACAAACGCCAACAACATATGCCGTGATACCCTATAGGGGTATAGCTAGGGCACCACAGGGAAGGCCTTCATGAGTCGACCCGAAGAGTAAGCAGGCTTCCCAACCACTACTGCCGCTTGAGCTGCTGGTCGCACAGCTTCGCCAGCACCGTGCAGAGCTGCGTCAGGATCTCTACCTTATCATTAATTGCCTTCCACTGCGCTGCGCTGACAGTCACAACATCCCCTGCTCCCGCCTCTGTGGTCTTAGTCGTCGCCTTCGCTGCCTCGGTGTCCCTGGCCTCCCGCCGAGGTCCCCGTGCTGGCCTCTCCCTGCGCGAAGCAGGCCGCCTGTCACTCCCCTCGCCGCGCGGCGACCTGTCACTGCCCCCCCTGTCGCGCAACACAGGGCTGCCCTCTCGCCGCGCGCGGCTGACCATGCCCGGGAGCGGCTCTGCCTTGGTAAGATGCAGCTGCATCACCTGTGTAAGGCCGAAAAAAGCAGCGTGCAGTCAAGCATGGGTACGCAGTCCAGGGAGGCATCAGAGCGAACACCTGTGTAAGGCCGAAAAAAGCAGCGTGCAGTCAAGCATGGGTACGCAGTCCAGGGAGGCATCAGAGCGAAGTGCAGGTGGGCGCCAGGGCGCAGGGCAGGGCTGTAGAAGAGCGCAGCGCAGGGGTGCATCGGAGCGCAGGGCAGGGGTGCATCGGAGCGCAGGGCAGGGGTGTATCGGAGCGCAGGGCAGGGGTGTATCGGAGCGCAGGGGAGGGGTGCATCAGTTGTCGATCACCCACTGCTACAGCTGCCTGCACCCACGACCTCATCTGCCTGAGCCCACTGCCTCAGCTGCTGACCATTTGCCTCTGTGCAGGCCAACACCCCGTGTCCCCTCCTCACCTCCATGTTGCCGCCATCAGCCACTGGCACTGTCTTGACCACAGGCCGCACCCACACTGCCACCCTCAGCTCCCTCAGTGACGTCACCTTGCTGGACACAATGGCCTGGGGCAGGGGTTTTGTAAAAAGCAGTGAGTGCAGGGGCATACGTGGTCAGGGCAGGGGCAGGAATTAACGACCATAATTAGGGCAGAGCACAATAACATATGGCCTGACGCAGGGGCAGCAGCAAACAGGGGCGAGAATGACAGCTGTAAGCATGGGCGAGAGCAACAGCCAGAATCAGGGGCGAGAACAAACGGCCAGAATCAGGGGCGAGAACAAACGGCCAGAATCAGGGGCGAGAACAAACGGCCTGAATCAGGGGCGAGAACAAACGGCCAGAATCAGGGGCGAGAACCAATGGTCAAAGGCAGGGGACGTCGTAGGCGGAGGGGCAGGGACAGCGGCAAGATGCGCGGTGTCAGGGCAGGAACAGCAGCAGGATGCGCAGTGATAGGCAGGGAAGGCAGGGGCAGGAGCGAACCGCCAAGAACACAGGCTTGATGATCAGCGACAGTGACATGGACCCCACCTAATAACCACCCACCTTAATGGCCTGCGCAATTGCTGGGCCTCCCACGGCGCTGATGCATGCCTCGCCCTGATTCGCCAGCAGGCGGCTGGCAATAGCTGACAGGCCCTCCCAGCGCGTCTCGTTTGACGTCCTGCAGGAGCAACAGCAGCGGCAGCGGCATGGATAGCGGCAGTGGCAGCAGCTCACAACAGCAGCCCACAGCGTGAGCTCGCAGAGCCAGCAGCAACACTAGTGGTGTAGTCATTGTAATCATCACTCACTTCAGCAACGAATCGCTGTTGGGCTCATCCTCGGTCTTGGGCGCTGGAAGCTTTGACAGGTTGAGGTACAGTTCACTGTCTGGTGTTGCGCCGTTGCGCAGGAACGCAGGGAGTGTGTCACGGCGCACCGAAGGGCTGAACACGATGACCTCCCCAGACCCCTGCTGCTGCAACTGCTGCGAGGCAACGTGGATGGCTGACAGGACCTTGGTCAGGGTGAAGGCATCTGCAGCGGGCGGGGAAGCAGGAGTACAGGGGCGTGCTTTGTCAGTGAGTCAACACGCAGTGATGCAGCTGCTGCGAGGTGACGTGGATGGCTGACAGGACCTGAGTCGGGGTGAAGGCGTCTGCAGCTGCCGGGAAAGCAGGAGGGAAGACAGGGGCGCACTCTGTCAGTCAATGGCAGGAGTTGACACAAAGTGACGCAGCTGGTGAGAGGCGACGTTAATGGCTTAAGGGCCCTTTCACAAGGAAGAGGCGTATGCAGCAGGCGGGAAAGCAGGAAGACGCCACGCAATCAACCATTCACTAAAAACGGTCACTGCTGCCTGGTCAGAGGACGAGGGCAAGCATATCAACCAGTCAACGAATCACCCATCAGACCCTTCATCAACGTAGGCACAGGGCGGAGGCGGTCCCTCATTAAGAAACTCCTCCCCACTTTGCGTCATGGTAAATCCAAAACCCTGTGTGTCCTTGCATCAGCTCCTGCACTAACACCCCTCGTCACACCACACCACACCACACCACACCACACCACACCAC
>JAWZTI010001434.1:0-11939 GCA_039880955.1 Chlamydomonas urium | reverse complement strand
TCATTGCTGTGGGAATTCAGGGCAGTGCACGGCCCATACATGCACATGGTGTGCAGTCATCAGAACGCAGTCAAAAGAGTGCGCTCCGCGCGGAGGTTATCTCGCAAACTGACTCAGCTGGGACCCGGGTGCTGGGACAGTGGACGCAGTCATCAGGTCGTTTGTGGCAGGGGATGTGTGAACAGGCAGGGTTCGGGCTGGGTGTGTGGGTCGCAAACAATTCGGGTCCCGCGTTACCTGGGCATTGAACGCTGCTCATAGCTGTGGCGACATGAAACACGCAGCTGCCCGCCCCGTTTTCAAGCAGGCAGCTTCAGCCGTGCTAGTGCAGGCACGCTGGCACGGGGAATTCGTGCTCATGAGCACTTGCTGATCAGCTCTGACTTTTTACACAGCGAGGCGGAAGGGTAACACATGTGTACATTGGCTAACATGGGATACATGGATGCCCTGCATGAGCATGGGACGAATTCCGTCGCTGACCACGTGCGTGGGGAACAGATGAGCAAACAAACAAGGACCAGGCAGGACGGCATGCGAACCAAAGTTCAGTTACAATGAGGAGACCAGGATCCAATTGGAAGAGTTACTTGCAAGAGTTACGGACCCATGCCCCCGCGCTGACCTGTGCACCTGCACGCCTCAGGCATCGCTCTTGAAGTTGCAGGTGGGTTCTGAGTATGGAAGCTGCTGGAGGTGTGCGTCGTGTTCACGGTGATGGAGAAGAAAGAAGCCTTGTCTCGCAGCCTGGTTGCTCGCATCGAGAAGGCCACGGCTGAAAGCGACCCAATCGGAGTCCACGCCCTGGTCATCACCGTCATTGTGCTGATCGTGTCCATCTCGCATGTGGTGTACAGATAGATCAGAACATCCCCAAGCACCTGACACATGTTGTACAGCTGGCCATGAGATTCTCTGTATTGTTTGACAGTGCCATGTTTTGTAACAGCCGAGCCTCAGCTCAGCTGGTTTACACATCGAGGCCCCGCTCCTTCCGAAAGGGCAACGGGATGAGAGGCATGGGTACCGCCCAGCCTCGAGCGTAAGGAACAGAACAGGAGAGAACGCCGAGGCTGGAGCAATCCAGCATGATGGAGTAGATGGACTGCTGTTATAAGAGCTGACTGCATGACAGCCTGTTGCAGCCTGTTATGATTTATCTTTACAGCTGTAAAGATACATCAGCTGCAGCCTGGATTGCATAACAGCCTGAGGGCTTTGAAGCTGCCTGCTTGTAGCCCAAAACGCAGCAACACCCCGCACTCTTATCACAAGTGAACCTGACTGAAAAGCTCAGCTTAGCTGGTGTACTCAATGGGGCCGCCTCATTGCGTACACTCTCCCAAGGGCTGGCCCCTTCTCACAAGAGCAACCCCTGACATGTGAAGTGCCGCCTGTCAAGCTTGGAGGCAAAATGTGGCAAGTCTGCCATTTGTGCACACCACGTGGCCGCAAATGGGCATTCTTTTAACGGCTTTCTGTGGTTTTGGCCAACAGACGTGATCCTTTTCAACATAACAGTGGGCCCCCGGGGCGGGGGCTGCTGTGAGGATCCAAGGCAGTGCATGGCACGTACATCCACATGGTATGCAGTCACCAGAGCAGAGGGTCGTGTGCGGGCGCAAGGCCAGTATAAGCAATAGTTGGAACAGAGGGTCATGTGCGGGGCACAGACACAGCAATTGCAGTCAGTAGAGCAGAGGGTCGGCCGAGCACGACCCCCGCGGGGCCAAGGCTAGCAAGGCCAGTGAAAGCACTCGTCAGAGCAGTCAGAGCGCTCTGACTAGCTAGCAGGGGGTCGTGTGTGGGGCGCATGCCCAGTCTGCGCAGTCATCATAGGTCTGCCCAGCTGGTTGCACTGTTTATCTCAAACGTTCTCTCATGCTCTGTTCCTTACGCTCGAGGTTTGGGGCGGTTCTCACGCCTCCCATCCCGTTGTGCTTTTGGAAGGCGCGGTGCCTCGTTGTGTAAATCCGCTGGGCTGAGCTGGTTTACAGAACGAGGCCCCGCCTCCTTCCACAAGGGCAACAGGATGGAGGCATGCATCCAGGCGTGTGTGGGCTGCAAGGGCAGTGGGCGCATCCATTGTGGCAGGCGCCCGGGCAGTGGGCACAGCTGCAACCGCAGTGGGCAGTGGGCAGTGGGCAGTGGGCAGTGGGCTGAGTGGGCACAGCTGTAACTGCAGTTATTGGAGCAGAGGGTCGTGTGTGGGGTGCCAGGGCAGTGCACACAGCTATTACATCAAAGGGTCATGTGTGGGATGCAAGGGCTGTGGACACAGTCATCAGAGCTCAGCTGGTTTACACAATGAAGCCCCGCCCCCTCCCAAAAGGGCAACGGGATGGGAGGCATTGCCAACATTGTCAGTGCGGCAGCGACACACTTCTGGCAGAACCTGGCCGACCTGCCATGGCAGCAGCCTTCATGTCCCTCCCGCCTGCTTGGGTGGATGCCACTGACCAACCCTTCGTCACTGTCCAGCGTGGTCGCCTTGTTCTCGTGCACCCCACCCTCCCAAGCATTACAAGCCGCGGGCCCTTCGCTGCTGACTGCTAGTTCTAAGAGGAGCAGCATTGCTTGCCTTGTTGTGTAAACCAGCTGAGCTGAACCTGCCCCCTGACTTTGGACTCACAAGGGGAGGCACAGCAACACCCAGGAATAAATCGCAAAGATTACCTTTGAAGGTTACCTTACCTTACCTGAAAGGCACCTGACTATGTAGCTGAGCTCAGCTGGAAGACACAACGACGCCCCGTATCCCAAAGGCAATCCCTGTGGAGCATCGCATCTCAAACTGGCAGGCCGTATTTTTCGCAACACTGTCACTTGTGGGC
The DNA here is from genome assembly GCA_039880955.1 of Chlamydomonas urium. Classification (NCBI taxonomy): domain Eukaryota; kingdom Viridiplantae; phylum Chlorophyta; class Chlorophyceae; order Chlamydomonadales; family Chlamydomonadaceae; genus Chlamydomonas; species Chlamydomonas urium. The sequence continues at coordinate 9,105 of JAWZTI010001434.1, read as the reverse complement.
TTGTTTTCTTAACGTGCTGTGTAGCTGTAAACACAGACAGACAGTGAAAGTAGCATGCTTTCCACTGTTGGTGCAGTCGTTTCTCCCTGGGCCAGCTTCACAGGCGTGGTGACCGACCCCAGAGTCAGACGTGCACCAGCGCACGGTGCGGCGTTCGCGACCATGCACGGCCACGCATTGCGCCCAAGGACTGCACCGTGAGCGGGGATCGCCTCGAACCCCATGCAGCCGCACAGCACAGGCACAGCACAGACACAGCACAGGCCACGCAGTGCCATGCAGACAGGCAGGACCAGCAGCCACGCACGGGTAGTTGCGAGCGGGCGTCACACGCATGCCCCTACTGCCATGCAATGCAGGGCCGGCGCCACCTCGCCATGCAGCACCAGCAGCGCCTCATGCGCCCTGCACCCCGCCATGCATGCTCGACGGGGGCAGCGTCGCCATGCAGGCGCGTGGCAGCTGCACGCCCATGTGGCAGATAAGTGGAAGCTGCCTCCCGCTGGGACGCCTGCTGAGACAGTGGCGCAGTGGCAGGCGGGGGACAAGGAGCTGCATGGCTTCCTGGCAGCTTCCATCCCCGAGGCCCTGCAGCACACGGGTGAGGGGGAGGGGGGAGGTTGGGTGCAAGCGGTGGTAGTGGGTCCCCAGGCTGATGCAAGCTGGTGGGTGGTGGGCAGGGAATACAGGGAGCTGCAGGGTGTGCTGAGGGGTAGTTGTGTGCCTTTGCGGCGGCCTACGGACTGTGAAATGGCCTACCTACCTACCCAGGGTTGCAAGCAACACCCACAAAGCCAATGCATTCTGCCTTCCATGAACCACCAGCCCAATTTCTGCTTCAGCCCTGTTGCCTGAGTCCTGCCTGAACCCTGACGTGCCACTGCGCATTTGGTGGCACATGTGTGCTCTCTTCCTTTCCCGTACCTGTTTCCTTGACCGTTGCATACTCGCTTGCCCCTCACGCTGACCTGTGCATCAACTGTGTTAACTGTCCTGCCCTTTGCTCGCTGCTGTTTTTGCATGCGTAGGCTCAGCAGCTTTTGACCAGCACCTTCAGGGCGTGCAGGCAGTGCTGCGCAACTGGGGAGCGGATGAGGCTGTGTGCAGGGCAGGTGCGTGCAGGGGCTGGGTGCGAGCGCGGAGTGGAGGGTGCGAGACAAAGGACTTCACAATCAGTGGCCGATGGGATTCTAGAGGTTCAAGCTGCCCTTGAAGAATCTTCGATCTTCATAACCCTGCACACTTCACCGCAATCCCCTGGGTTGCCGCAGGCCTGTCCCACTCTATTTCCAGCACCAAGTTGTCGGCATCGAGCTGTCGCTTACAACCCCTGCCCCCTTGGTTGCCACAGGCCTGTTCCACTCAATTTACGGCACTGAGGGGTTTCAGGGCTTCAAGCTGCCTTTCACGAACCGCAAGCGCATCAGGGCCCTGATTGGTGCCAGGGCTGAGCGGCTGGTACGTTCCTGTCGTCAAAGAAAACACAAGGATCAGTCTGAATGCACACATGATGTCCTCTCCCACACTTTCAGTCCACACATGTCTTATGTGACCACACACAGGTGTGGGCGTTCTGCGTCGTCGACCGCCTGTCCGTCGACACGCTGGTGCGGCAGCAGTGGGCGGAGCTTGCGCCGTCGCTTCCGCCTGAGTTCGCAACTCGCTCGCCGCCGCCCGCTGCTGTTGCCGTCCCCCCACACTGGAAGTATGAGGCGGTGGCGAGGGCGGAGCTGGGCCGCTTCCTGGTGCCGTTTTCGGGGCCTGATGAGTGGTCGGTGTGGGCAGCTGCTCCGTTGCCGTTGCCGGTCCTTTGCACCCGTGCAGCACAGCGAGGACTGCAACAGTTGCCGCAAAAGTATTTCTAATCTTGCCATCAATCCAACCCTCATTATCACCAGCGCATTGCTGCTGCTACTACTACTGCTGCTGATGTCCGGCTCACCTGTAGTGCTCGCACCATGACCGCTGACCGTAGGTTTGACTTTGTGGAGCTCACACTTGCTGACTGGTTGGAGCAGGTGAGGGGCACTTGTACCTCAAATTTGAGGTCATCTCTTGGGTCATGGAACAGGACACTTCTGCTGCACACCACGTTCGCTCATGAACGCTCGCTGCGTCGTTCACAGCATGCCACACTGTCACGCCACACTGTGTGCGCTCTTGACTCAGAGTCATGGCTCATGTCCTGCTGCTTGAACCGCCCTGCCCCCTGTGGCGTTAGGTGGAGGGCGCGGCTGGCAAGAGCAACAAGCAGTACGGCTGGGCGGTGGGAGAGGCGTGGTCGTATCGCCGCGAGGCGTATCACATCATGGCAGAGCTGCTGGGGGCAGTGCGGGGGCCGCGCCTGGAAGCTGCCACGAAGATGGTGGGCGAGGTGTATGCAGCGGAGCCGCCTGCCACGCGGCAGCTGCACATGCCCGTCACGCCCCCCCTGACGCCCGCAGCCAGGGAGGCAAGGGAGGCGCTGGCATCGGTTGCTGACGTGGACTAGGGCAGGGTTGCTGAGGAAACGCTTCTCAACCTCCTGAGCTGGCAGCACAACGCCTGTGTCGCTCTGCAGGCTGAAGGCGGACCTGTACACAATTGCTCGCTTTTAGAAACTGCAAGACTGACTGGGACGTTGCAGGACGTTTTGTTGCACTTTGCGCTGAGTGTTGGTGTTGTTGACGATTCTCGGAGTGTCAGAACATTCTGGAGGGAGGAGTGGCTCCCATTTATTTGATTGCCCTACTTGACACAGCAGGAGTTTCCTCTGCACACACTTCCACACTGCACATGCCACGACTTTCCTCCGTCTCAGTAGATTTGTTGCATGGCAAGCACATTCCCCAGTGCACACTTTAACCAAGTGCCTCTCCCTCTCAGGCCAATCCTCCCGCCCCTCAGCATCGCATCGCTGCACACTATGCATCTGCAGTAGATCGTGCGTTGTCTATGACGAAAACTAAGGCCAAGGGCTCTTCTCAGGGCTCTGCGCCGGGGGGCCCCTCGAGCAGCAGCATGGACGCTAAGCTTGCTGCGGAGTGCAATGCCATGCTGCGCGATTGGACTAAAGGGCAGCGGTGAGGCCACAGTGCGTGCTTGCAGACGGCTGGTGGCAGTGTGGCATCCTGCGTCACCGGCCGCCCTCGCTGAACCCATGCCTGCAGGGCCAAGGCCAAGAAGGCCCTGCAAAAGCTGTGCAAAGACACGCCGCACAGCCACCTGCCGCATCGCTACCTGGTGAGGGGCTTGGGAGCGCCTGCCTGTGGCATTGGCTGTGGAAGCCCTTTGCCGGCGCTGCCATCGCACTGTGCCGGCTCTCATGGGCATGCATGGGCTCATTCACGCAGGCGCGGGTGTATTACCATGAAGCAGCGGTGCTGGAGAGCGTGGATCCGGGGGGGAAGCCCTCATCAGAGCTGCGGCTGGGCCTGCTGACAAGCGCTCTGGAGTCAGCACGCGCAGCGACGGAGCTCAACCCCCATTCCCTCAGCTCTGCAGCCCTGCGGGCAACGTGCGTCGTCAATGTGCTGGTAGAGGAGTCCAGTCTGTTTGGCAACAGCACCAAGGGCCAGAACGGGCAGCCCGCAGCAGGCAGCAGCATCAGCAGCGACGGCCTGACAGCATCGCGTTGCCAGCGGATCAAGCAGGAGTTCCGGGATGCCCTGGCGGCCTGCACGCTGGCGCTGAACTCGCAGACGCCCACGCTGTTTGAGCCTGTCATCAGCATTCAGGACGGTAGCAGCCAGACGACAGACCCTTGCTGCCTGGTAAGCAGTCTGGGAGGCTGCGCGTGCCCGCATGCGCCGATGCCGCCATCGTGCGCACGCTGAGCGCGATGCTTGTGGCCCAGATAACATGCTGATGTCACACGCCTTGCCTGCTGCTTGCAAGCAGAGGGTACAGGACCAGATCCAGGCCTGGTGCAGAGAGGGCCGCTGGGACAGGATTGCGCAGGAGAAGCGGAGCGTGCTCAGCTGCATGACGCAGGTGCTGGAGAGCTGCTACACGCTGCTGGACAGCACGCAGATCCCAGTCGACGGCATTGTGCGCCTGCTGCAGCACATCCTCAGGTGTGCAGCGCAGCATCTAGTCAAAGTGCCTGGGCGCCTGGCAGGCAGCCAGGTGGTGTAAGCGCAGGCTTGCGCTGACAGTGCCTGCTGCATGATCTCCTGTGCAGGCCGCAGCAGCAGGAGCTGCAGATGTGGGCCAGCCAGCTGCTGCTCGGTAAGTGGCACCCGCTTCTGTGCATGGGTGGCAACACCACATAGAGCACGGTGCTTGACTTGTGTGCAACCCCAGGTGCCGAGTTGGCGGTGCTGACCTCGGTGTATGCCTGCCTGCGCCTGGCCGTGCCCTGTGCGTGGGTACAGGCCGTGGCATGACGCTGGAGGACCTGCAGAAGAAGTTTGAGACGCAGGCGGCTGTGGCAGAGCTGCTCAAGATGCTGCGGCCAAACGGCCGCGAGCTGCCTCCTCTTGCACTGACGCAGCCACTCGCCCCCAGCCGCTCGCCAGCAGGCGCAGGAGCAGCCGGGCAGCAAGCCAGCGGCCTGCCACAGGCGCAGGTGCAGGCGCAGCAGGCTGGTGGGATGCCTCAGCAGCAGCAGCAGCAGCAGCAGCAGCAGCAGCAGCAGCAGCAGCAGCAGCAATACGATTGCCTGCCGAGTGACAGGGCAGTGTCGATGTCGCACCACAGGCACAGACACCTGCAGCCAGTGCGGCCACCGCGCCCAGAGCCCAGCCATTGCCTGTCCGTGGAGAAGGACTGGGACAAGGTGTGTGCAGGCAGGGCTGGCGGCAGCAGGGCTGGGTGCATCTGTAGGGGTGAGCATGGGGTACAGGCGCTCAGCCGCTTGGCAGTGAGGGGTTGGTCAGTGTTCGCTGCCTGCTTTCAAAGGTCTCAAGAGGGTGCGCTGCATGTTCAAGGTGCACAGCAGGACTGTGCCTGCTGGGAATGCAGCCTGTGATGCTAAAGGGTCCACTACCAGCTGCAGGCAAAGAGTGACATAGCTTGTTGTGACTGGCTTTAGCCTGAGGATGACAGACAGGCTCGGGGATGTGACAGCTTCGTGCCATGGCTCTGGTTTGGCTGCAGGATGGGACTGCTGCTTCTGCACAGCACCCGGGTGGCGGCATGGCCAACAACAATAACAACAGCCGCCGCCGAACGAAGAAGCCCAAGAACAGCGGCAGCGAGCGCAAAAAGGATCGCACAAGGTGCGCTTGAGGGGTGTTTCATGTTGCATGGGTAACCTCCAAGGTGTTTTGTGTCAAGATGGGTGACAGCAGGGCTCACTGATGTCAAGTGGGTGACTTCATGCTGGTGGTGTGCTTTGGGGGGGGGNGGACAGCAGCTATGACAGAGACTGTCCCACGCGCTTGCCTGTCAATTTCTGAATTCCCCTGTGGTCTGCATGTCTGGCAGGTTTGAGCGCTACATGGACGTCGAGTCGTTCTGGAAGAGCACGACGGTGGAGCAGCGCAGGGAGCTGCTGCGGGTGCCCATGTCCTCGCTGCTGCACGGTACGGCCCTAGTGGGATGCGGGCCTTGCGAGTTTGAGGGGTGCTGGGAAGGCCGTGCGAGTGCCGGGGGGAGGGGGAACAGGCGGGCAGTGCAAGCTTCAGGGGAGAATCTTGTGAGCAGGGATCTTCAGGAGCTGGGCACGACGATGTTGGATAGGCGGGGCAGTGCCCAGGGTCTCCATAGTCGCAGAGCCGTGCTGGCGCCTGCGCAGTTTGCCTTGTTGGCCTGCCTTTGATGAAGGGAGCTGTATTGGTTGTACCTCCATTGATTGTTGCTTACTGGTGTGCATCAGTTCTGCGCTGACATACCATGCGCTGCTACTGGCGCTTGCGCTGTGCAGCTGTGCGCCAGGAGCACGGGCCAGAGGCCGCCGAGGAGGTGTGCGAAGGTCTGGTGCTGCTGAGGGAGCAGGGCAACCGCAGCGCTCGGTACTGGGCCTGCCCCATTTGCGAGCAGGTGAGCACCTGCCTGGACTAGGCTGGGCTTTTGAGCATGATGTGGGCGGCAGTTAGTCCCTGGTGCTGCGGTCTGAGGCCCTTTGGGTTGCTGGCATGGTGGCAGTGCGTGCAGCAGGAGGGCTGTGTGCCGAATGCTGCAAGGCGACCTTCCTTGGCACAGCCTGGGCAGCAGTGTTGTCTTGGTGGCACCTTGCTAGCACTGTCGTAGGTGTGTTGCGGCACGTATGGCTTGCCGTGGTGCCGCGCTGATGTCGCCGTCGTGCCGTGCCTGGTGTGTCGCCTTCCCACAGCGCTTCTCCAGCCGCAAGGACTACTCGTCGCATGTGGAGCTGCTGCACGAGGAGCTGGCGGTGCTGGGGGACAAGTATGTGGCCTGCGCCAAGTGCCAGGTGAGACGCAGCAGCACATTTGAGGGGGGCAGGGGACGTGGCAGCTGCAGCCAAGGCCTGAGGCACATACCCTGGACACATCAGCCTCGCCATATCCAGGCATGTGAGGTCAGGGGGTCGGCTGGTTAGCCACCAGTGGCTGTGCCTTGCCTTGTGTGGGTCAAGCTTGATTTGTTCAACAGCAAGTTGCGGAGGGTCTGTGGCGTTGACCGTGCCGTGCTGCCCGTTGTGCTTGTGGCCGTGCAGATGGAGGTGGTGGGCATGTACTACACCGCCAGCCGTGTGCCAGGCTACCACGTGTGCTTCCGCTGCTACCATGCAGACATGCGTGCCGGCGCGTAAGTGTCATGCATTGCTTTGGTCTGCTTTGTGGCCGGATTAGCGCAGCCGCTGTGTGAGCGGGGCAACACTCTGGGCCTTGCTGCCTTATTCCGGCTCCGGCCCACTGCTCCCCTGCATTGCTGCAAGCAAGCGTGCTCGGTTGACAGGGATGCCAGTGGCCCATGCCGCTTGCCGCTTGTGACATGTGCCCTTTGTGTCGTGCGTGCCTGCAGTCTCCCTGCGGAGGCTGGGCCGTTTGAGAAGGTGGTGCCCCGCTCCGATGGCAAAGGGCGTGCGTGGTCAGACACCTCTGACTTCATCAGCACCCGAGACAGCTTCAGCAGCCTCGACGAGGAGGGCTACAACAACAGCATGGGGGGCGCGCACGCGGCAGCGCAGCCGGCGCAGGCGGCGGCAGCAGGCGTGGTGCTGCCCAGCTACGCTGTGGCTGACGGGCAGCAGGCGGCGCAGCAGGTGCAGGGCATGGCTGCGCCGAGGCCCAGTGCTGCTGTGCCTGTGAGCGCAGCGCAGCAAGGCCAGGGGCAAGGGCTGCAGGCGCCACCGCGGCCTTCCTCGGCACAGGCGCAGGCGCCACCGCACCAACAGCTGCACCAGCAGGCGCTCAGGCAGAGCCCACCTCAAGCCCAGCCGGGGCTGCCAGTGGGTTGGCCAGGGGCAGGGCCAGGAGCAGGGCAGGGGGCTGGGGGCGCGCCGGTGGCGGTGCGCTCCGCGTCATCTGACGGCGCCCTGCCGCGGCCGGTGGGGGTCCAGTGGGACCGGCGGGATGCACCTGGGGGGGCTGGTGATCCAGACCCTGGCGCAGGGGCGGGCGCCACAGGTGGAGGTGGTCAGGCAGAAGACGGGGCGAATGGGCTGTGGCGGTCGTGGTGGCCTCGCCGGCTGATGCCGTCCTGGAGCTCGTCGGAGAGGGAGAAGGCGAAGCAGAAAGGGGAGGCGAGGGCCGAGGGGCAGGCGCAAGGGCCGCCTGCGCAGGGACAGGACGCACAGGCTGCATCCCAGCAGCAGCAGCAGCAGCAGCAGCGGATGGATGCTGGTGGCCAGGTGCCAGGGCAAGCCGGCGAGCCGATGGCGCCCAAGGCAGGCACTGGGTTGCAGCCAGGGCAGCGGGGGGGGACGGGCCAGCAGGGAGGGGCTGTTAGCGGCTCAGGCGCTGCGCCCAGCGCGCAGCAGGGCGCGAGAGGCGCGGCAGGCGGCAGGGCGGCGGGCACAGGGTCAGCAGCTGATGATGAAGGCGCGGACTTTGGCGGCGAGCTGCATGAGGTGTGTGCATGGGTGCATGGGCAAGGGATTTGTTGCGCGAATGACATTGCATCTAGTCATGGTATACCAGGGTTAAGGTCTGTGTTCATGGGGTGCAGTCCAGAGTGTTTATCTGCAGACTATACAAGCTGTCAGCCATTGCTGGGCTGTTGCTCATCGCTGGGCCAACTGTGCGCTCCGTCGCTGGGCATGTGCTGAGCCTGCCCTGCATCGCTGTACCCTCCCTCCCAGGTCATCCAAGTGGTGGAGGAGGTGATGCGGCGCATGCGTGACATCTACGGCGCAGACCGCGAGGTGGGCGACATGACGCTCGGCTCCATCACGCAGTTTGTGCACCGCAAGCTCAGCAGCATGCTGGACGAGATCGCGCCGCAAGAGGAGGCGCCAGTCGTCAGGCAGTGCCTGGATGAGTTCATGGACCAGCCCAGCTGCGTGTTCCAGGTGTGTGCGAGTTTAGGGTTCAGGTCATCGGGTCCTGAGCACACCTGTTCAGCCTGCTTTCACTCAGCTGGTTGGGGCAGATGGCAGCTTGTACCGGGCCTTGTCCTGCATGTGTTTCATGTGTGTGAGGCAGCCCATGGCGTTCACAATGCCGCACGGGAACAGCAGCGAAGGTTGCAGTCAGCAAGTGGCCTGTTTTATGTCGCTGCTGTTAATGAGCCCTGATACTGACACATCGCGGTGCTTGTGGTGCATGCCCTGTGCCTGCAGAAGCCGGATGTGCTGCGGGCGGTGCTGGGCTGCCTTCCCTTCCGCGACCTGCAGATGGTGCTGGCGTATGTGGTGCGGCAGCACGCAGAGGCGCTGGCCCGCGTTGAGGAGGGCGGCAGCAACGCCAGCGGCAGCGGCAGTGTCGACGGCGATGAGGAGGACAGCGAGTGCGACGAGGACGACGACGAGTGTGACGACGAGTGTGACGACGATGACGAGGAGTGTGAAGAGGATGACGAGGAGTGTGAAGATGACGAGGACGAGGAGGAGGAGGAGTTTGCGGGGCTGTCGCTGTTCCAGGTGGTGGTCCACGACGAGGGCACCTTCCACCAGCTCATCGCCGACTGTTGGAACGCGGATGACAGCGACGACGCGCCGGCGGCACTGCCGCAGGGCACGCAGGCCGCGGCGCAGCGCGGCAGCCCCGGGGGTGATGG